>CM045761.1:149400902-149672407 GCA_025200525.1 Camellia lanceoleosa
ATTCAGAGGATACATGATTTTGATTGGTAGAAAGTGTGCTGACTTTGTCAATCGGTCTACTATCACCCATATTGCATCATTCTTTGAAAAAGACTGTGGTAACCCGACCATGAAGTCCATGGTAATGTGCTCCCATTTCCATTCAGGAATAGGGAGTGGTTGCAGTAGCCCTGCTGGTCTCTGATGTTCTGCTTTAACACGCTGACACTGCAGACATTTAGAAACATGGTTTGCTATATCTCTTTTCATTCCGGTCCACCAGTAGTGTTCCTTCAGATCACGATACATCTTTGTGTTGCCAGGGTGGGCTGCAAATCTTAACTTATGAGCTTCTTCCAGTATCTTCTTCTTGAGATCCGGGATGTCAGGTATGCAAATTCGGTTCCGAAATTTCAATATCCCATTGTTCATAATGAAGTCGGGATCAGGCGTGTTTCCTTGTTCCTCGTACTTTTTTTTCAAGAGTTTATCTTCCCATTGGCGCGCTTTAATTTCTTCAATCAATGTGGGCTCTATGGTTACATTGGCGAGTAACCCATTGACCTTGCGGGAAACGAGGGTGCATGCCAAACTTCTTGTCGACTTTCGGCTCAGTGCATCAGCTACCACGTTAGCTTTGCCCGGATGGTGATGGATTTCTATATCGTAGTCTTTCATAAATTCCAACCACCGCCGTTGCCTCATATTCAGTTCCTTCTGCGTGAATAGATATTTTAAACTCTTGTGGTCAATATAAATCTCGCAGGTTGTACCATAGAGATAATGACGCCAGATTTTGAGAGCAAAGATCACCGCAGCCAATTCCAAATCGTGAGTCGGGTAGTTCTTCTCGTGAATCTTCAATTGTCGTGACGCATAAGAAATGACCTTTTCGTCTTGCATGAGAACGCAACCTAACCCATTGTATGAGGCATCGCTATAAATTACAAATCCATCTGCTCCGGTAGGGAGTGCTAGTATAGGGGCTGACACCAATCGACCTTTTAATTCTTGAAAGCAACGCTCCTGTTTATCAGTCCATTCAAAGGGTGTGTTCTTCTGAGTCAGCTGGGTCAAGGGCGATGCTATCTTTGAGAAATCTTGTACGAAGCGTCGATAATAGCCAGCTAGCCCCAAGAAACTTCGGATTTCCGACACATTAGTAGGTCGTGGCCAGTCCACGATTGCTGCAACTTTTTGGGGATCAATCGAGATGCCGTCTTTGTTAATGACGTGACCGAGAAAGTGCACACTAGTGATCCAGAATTCGCATTTCTTCAATTTGGCGTAGAGTTTATGATCACGGAGTGTTTGCAGAACCATTCGCAAGTGCCGCTCATGAGCTTCTGATGACTTGGAGTATATGAGGATGTCGTTAATAAAAACGATGATGAACTCATCAAGATAGGGTTTGAATACTCTGTTCATGAGGTCCATGAAGGCTGCCGGGGCATTTGTGACGCCAAAAGGCATGACGAGAAATTCGTGCAGTTACGGGTTCGAGGCGCCTTTTCAATGCTTTCTGTTTTAACCTTTAGTTGATGATAGCCAGAACGTAAGTCAATTTTGGAAAATACTTGTGCACCTTGAAGTTGATCGAACAAGTCATCGATTCGCGGCAGAGGATATCGATTCTTGATGGTGACCTTGTTCAGCTCCCGGTAATCGATGCATAGTCTCATCGTGCCATCCTTTTTCTTCACGAGCAAGATCGAGCTCCCTGCAGTGAGGTACTAGGGCCGAATGAAACCTTTGTCCAAGAGTTCACGAGTTGAGTTTTCGCCCTTTCAATTCTGTCATCGACATGCGATAAGGAGTTTTTGATATAGGTTGCGTGCCAGGTTGGGTTTCAATGGTAAATTCGATCTCCCGATCAACTGGAATACCGGGTAAATCTTCAAGGAAGACATCTGGGAATTCTCGAACCACAGGAATTGCATCAACGGTAGGGGCTTCTTTTTGTGTATTAATCACATAACAAATATAACTACTACAGCCCTTTCTTAGAAGTCGTTGGGCCGTCATGGAGGATATGATACAGGAAGGGTTGGAAACTTCAGTCCCATCAAAGACAATTTCGGGTTGGTTTGGTAACTTGAGAGAGACCCTTTTGGCTTTACAATCGATAGAGGCGTGGTTGGCAGCCAGCCAATCCATACCTAAGATTACATCAAAGTTTCCAATGTGGAGGGGAATCAAGTCTACATATAAGGTTTTACCTTTTAGGAATACAACACAAGATCTGTACACCTCGGCACTACAAGCAGACTTACCAGAAGGAAAAGACACAGACAATGTATATCCTAATGGTTCGGGTATAGATGTCAATTTGGTGGCAAAGTGTGGTGCAACAAAAGAATGAGTTGACCCAGAGTTAATAAGGACATGAGCTAGAAGACCATAGATAGAAAGTGTACCTGACACAACATTTTGGTAACTCAGGTTTCTCCAAGTACCAAGGAAGTCCCCTTGGCGGTTTTGGTCCTTCTTTTCTCCTCCCATCCGCGGTTCTCTTAGGCTGGGCAGGCCGAGGATTAACCATTTTTGGACAATCCTTTAACACGTGGCCAAACTGTCCGCATCTAAAACATGCTCCCGTGTCTCGATGGCATTGTCCCCAATGAACCCTTCCACAAGTGGGGCAAGTTGGAATAGTGCCACCTCGGGGGTTGGTAGGACCGTGGTGGCTTGAGCTGGTTGTGCCCATGTTCACCTTTTTATGAGGTGCAACACCGGGTCTTCGGTTATCTCTTTCCCAGAATCGCTTCTTATAGCTTGGTTCTCCGGAACGCGAGGCTTTAATTCCCTTTTCTGCTATGTACGCCCGGTCCACCACTTCTGCATAGGTTGGCAATTTCAAAA
Source organism: Camellia lanceoleosa (assembly GCA_025200525.1). Classification (NCBI taxonomy): domain Eukaryota; kingdom Viridiplantae; phylum Streptophyta; class Magnoliopsida; order Ericales; family Theaceae; genus Camellia; species Camellia lanceoleosa. The sequence continues at coordinate 149,403,744 of CM045761.1, forward strand.
CTTCGAGCCTGTCTTTAATTCTGGCCTCCAATCCTGCTTCAAATTTTCTTGCTTTCCGAGTTTCGGTGGGGATGACGTATGTTGCAAACCGAGCGAGTTGTGTGAATTTGCTCTCATATTCGGCCACTGTCATGGTTCCCTACTTCAAATGTATGAATTTGGATGCCTTTTGTTCCTGCAACGAATCTGGAAAGTATTTTTCATAGAACACTTCCAAGAATGTTGCCCACGTCGTGATTTCTTCTTTAGCCAGAGTGAGAAGCCACCATTCCTGTGCATTGTCTTTGAAAGTGAAAGTGGCGAACGTTACCTTTTGCCTTTCGGTGCATGGTAGGGCACGAAAAATCTTTTCCATGTCTTTAACCCAAGCGTCGGCTACCATTGGGTCTGGGCCGCCGGTAAATGTGGTGGGTTTCAGATCTTGGAACTGTTTTATGGTAACCGGCCCTTCTTGCCGTTTCGGCGTCCCATTGTTGATGTTAGCTTGCAAGGCTTGTAGAAAACTAGCAACCGCTCTTTCCATTACTGTTTCCATCGATTCCGTACCACTAACTGATGACTCACTTCCATTACCATTAGCCATTCTACAAGTAATAAACGAGGTATTATATTTTCAATGCAGCATATATATATATTTATAACATGTAGTACGCCTTATATGTACATAGACTGCCAACATTGCACATTGTTATTTATTTATATCATTTTTGCAATTCACATTACATTAGTTAGAACATGTTAGTGTCCCATCCCTACGGTAAACAAAACAAAAGTCAACAAAAGGGAATTAGAACATATCAAGATCAGCATACAAAAGATTATCTGCTATCCGGATCTAGAGTGGTGGGTCGATGGAAAAAACCGTGGAAATAGTCTTTTATAAAGCTCAAACTCCCACCCCAACTGGATTACACCAAAACACGCCCATGCTACGTGGACTGCGAAAATGGGGACAGATCGTATATGACCCACAAATGCCCAGTCGACAATCCACACAAGTGTCTCAACGTATGACAAGTCATTTTCGAAGTCACAATTTTGCATATTAATGATCTCTAATGGATTTGGCACTATGGTGAAAATGTAATCCTCGGGGTACACGTTCCCCCTTCTGGTTGCAAACTCTGGGGGTAGGGGGCCTATGATATAATGTGGGCGGTCATGACCAGGGGCGACGCCAAGGACGCGAGATGGTCCGAGAAAACGTCTACGTGTGTGGTCAAGGCTGTGCCTCCATAATAGGTGTGGAACGTCGGTAGGGTCAACCTGAATATAAATTGGCCGTCCCATTAGTTGGCCAAGACCTGGGTGTAATTCCCTGACTATCTCTTCAGAATCTCCCCAGCCTTCAGGTGAGGCGGGTGCAGGGGCAGGGTGTTCGGCTAGAATTTCATCTAGGTTGATGGCCTGGAGTTCATCCCAGAAGGCATCATCAAGATAAATCTCTGACATCCTACAACATCAGAATAAGCGTGAGATTTTACACAGGAAAAAAATTCACGTCACATGTAAATATTTATTATTATTATTTTATTTCGATTTCACCATATATATCTATATATATATATATTTTTAGCTATATGGTTTTAGTTATAGATTTATTTATAACCTTTTTTTTTTTTTTTTAACCGTTGCTCTAATACCATCTTTGTCATGACCCAACCCCAGGGGCTTAGAGTTGGAATCGTGACTTACTAACTTATTCTCATTCGAAATAATTTAAGCTGAGCAAACAAAAAAAATAATTAAGCAGAAATTCTATTACATCTTATTATTTAAGAAACAGAAAATACATTTCTAGGGCTTTCATTATTTTATTATTCAGTGACCAGCCCCGAACAGAGACAAAAGGAAGCAAAAATATAAAAAAGAGAAAGGTAAAATAGTGATTCATCGTCAGTCCATATGCAGGTTCCATGGTTTTATATCTCGTCACCTGAAAGGGTAACAGCTATAAGCACACAGCAGAGTGAGAAATGTTATGCCAAGTGTAGGGAATACAAAATGTCCATGGATAATTAATTAGGCTAAAACATTTGCAAAATGATAATTTATTTAAAGTGACAGAATACATAAATCATGTAAATAAAGAATCATAACCACGGTATAAAACAGAACAGAACAGAGGTCACAGAAGTGACAGTCAGAATAGAGGTCAATGGATCCATGACAAACAGAGGACCACAAAGTGGTCAAACAGAGGCCAGTGGTTATTTAAGTCCCCCAAGGCGTGGGACTCCCGTGGTGGTACTTACAAAACATAATTGTTTAGAAGGTTATAGTCAAATATATACTAACATTTAAACAAACAAATCCATGGGTTTTCTTTTAAGTAAATAGAGTTTAGAAAGTAACCCACGTAACTGAAATATTTATAAACATAATTTTTATTTATATAACTTAATAAATATAACTTGTTTGAAATAAGCTATGGTAACTCAAAACATTTATAAAACATATAATGGTAAAACAAAGTATAACATATCTCACCTTGATTATAACCCTTAGCTTTACTTTATTATCAAAACTTCCTCACAGTGTCTCCTCTCGCTTTCTTTCTTTCTTTACCTATTTTAATTCTCTCATTCTTTCCTCTGGCATAGTTCTCTCCCCCAAACCTCTTATATATACATGCATTATGAGGTCATTATAGGGTGATTAATTCTCCTAAAGGTAGGTGTTGCACGTGGCATCCAACTGCTTTCTCCCCAAAGATCATAATCTAAGATTATAATCTCATGAATTAATGGTGAGCACTTGCCTTATCTCGATCGAGGGCTCATTATCTACTCTACTTCTAAATTCATTTATTTATTATTTTTTTAAATTCTAATCTTATCCAATTCGTATTATACTTTCTATATTTGTGCTAATTTAGTCTCAAACAATAATCCTTAATTAATCTCATATTTAATAACTCAATGCCAAATTAAATTATATACAATTATTTATTATTGTTTATTTATTTAATACCATGCCATCACATACAACCATAATTATTTTTGACTATAACTATTTATGTGGTATTTAATTCGTTTAATGATATTTCCTCGTCACATATTTAATAACCGCGATGACTAATAAATTTTACGTAACATGTATAGCTTATTTATTTTACTATCTTTAACTTTAATTTGACCTAACTAGTATTAGAATTTCATATTTCTGTTGATTTGGCCCTAAATAAAAATCCCATATAACCCTGTGCTAAATTAAATTATTTAATAATATATATATATCATATACACCCATAAATATCTATGTGGCATTTAATTAAACATTCAGGGTGTCACAAATATGATTTAAAATGGGTTAAAAATTAAAAAGTAACTATTAACCTATTTCTCAAAGAAGCTTTAATATAATATATATGTATATATGTGGATAAATGGTAATGTGGTGGGTGTGGTGATGGTGGTGGGTCAGCTCCATGGTCCAGTGACAGCGACAAGCAACTCCTAGTCATCCCATTTTTGTCTAGGATGTTTGGCTTTATAAGGTTCTAACTAGGGGTGTAATTTTGGCCCGGGTTAGGCCGGGTCTTGCGGGCTTCGGCGAGAAAATTAGGTCTAGGCCCAAGGGTATTCGGGCTTTGGGCGGGCCTAAACAAATTTTTTTATATTTTCTACCAAAATTTTATTATTTTCCATTAAAAATAACACTAGGCATCGGGTGGGCCGGGCAGGCCGAGCTTTTGGGCAAGCCTTGAGCGGGCTAATAGGCCAGGCCACGGGCTGGGCTTTAAAATGATGGCCCAGGCCCTGGCCCAAGGCTTTGAGCTGAGCTAAGCTTGAGCTTGGGCCTAAACGGGCCAGGCCCACCTCGGGCCACAGGCCAAAATTACACCCCTAGTTCTAACATTGTAATTGAGAATCTCAAATTTTAACAGAAATTTAAAAAATAATAATAATATATAAATTAAACTCGCTCTTGCTCTAGCATTCATTCCAAAGCCTCGTTCATTTGAAAAACTTATTGAATTCCGGGGTGGGGTGGGTGCCCAATCGCCACTATTTTTTTAATAGCATAATTGAGTAATATTAGAGATTTTAAAAATTTTATTAAATTTTTAATTAAATATATCACATAAATATGAAATTTATATAAGACTCACATGATATGTATCACACATTTATATAAAACATTTAATAAAAACTTTAATACAACTTTAAGATCTCCAACATTTTTCTAATGGAAACAATAGATCTAGAATCAAACATGAAACATATTTAAGGAACCCAAGTGAAGTGATTTGTACTATGTCATGAATTGTTAGGTGTGATAATAATACATATATGTATATATATAGACTACTGGGATCATGTACTATTGGAAACAAATAGAAGACCCACCCAAATGGATAAAGACACTTTTGGGAAGGATATTTTGGACATACGATTTTTAGCTTTATCAGACATAATAATAATAATAATAATAATAATAATAATAATAATAATAATAATAAAAGTGATGCTATTAGCACTGCATAAATTATTTTGGATCCCTCATTTCTTTAGACCCTCATTTATAAATTTTGAAATTTTTAAAATTTCTTTTCTCCCTCCAAATGATATCAAAATTATCCTTAAACATTTCACCCATTGAATGCACACCCCCACACTCCCACACCCCCAAAAAAACTCCCTTCCAAAAAACCCTAACAAAACTCACTAGGAAGAAGAAGAGCCTGTATCTTTTCAAAACCCACGAAGAATAAAAAGAAAAATACTGTCTCTGCCGGTTTAACCAACTTCCCATATGATATTTTTCATTGTTCTCAAATCCAAGCTCTTGATTTGAGCCACAATAATCTTTCAGGGGATGTTTCAATACAAAACTTATTTATGGTTGTCACCAATGATGTAGACTGAATTTTAGAAAATATGTATTTTTATTTTATTATTTTTAAAATTATTATTATTATTATTATTATTTTGATTAGCAAAGAAAATTTTATTAAAGATAGAAAGGGTACAAGATCTGGTAAACAATGCATCATAGCTAAAAGATATATCTTAACTAGGTTGGCACATATTTTGGAGCCTAATCATGTGCATACCGAGATCAAAGACAAACCAAAAGTTGGCGAGAGCCCAACTTGAACAAAACAAAATAATACAAAAGAAAAAGAGGAAATATCAAAGCTTTGAGGGGTGAACTCTAGCAGATTTCAAACCTTGGAGAGAGAAGATGAAATCATTGATTGTATAATTTGTGATGTTGGAAGCTTCTTTCACCCAAATTGCAGCTCGAATCTTTATGAGTTCCACAAGCTCAACCCAGACACGAACTTTATGATTGAATATCTTTTGGTTATGTGCAATCTAGAGTGACCAAAGGACTGCTAATGGGAGTGCATCCCAAATGATTCTGCCAAGATGATTGGGCTTAAAACTATACCACCATGTAAGAAGATCAGGTATCGAACTAGGGGAGATCCAAGTTAATCCCCACCAATTCAGAATGTTAGACCAAACCTTCCATGAAAATGGACAAAGCAGGAGAAGATGATTAGGGGTTTCAGCCTCAAGTTCACACAAGGCACATGGATAAGAAGTAGGGATAATGTTTCTAGAGAAAAGAAAATCAAACGTGGCAATTCGGTTCCACCAGGTCAACCAACCAAACGCTTTAATTCTGGGAGGAGCGACAGATTTCGACATTCTCATTGCTGGAAATGATGGAAGATTCAAAAAAGACTCGAAAATAGAATAGAGGGATTTAATGGAAAATTCACCAGAATTAGAAGGTGCCCAAACTATAGAATCCTTGCAACCTGGTCTGAGAACTGCAGAATGAGTTATACGGGTGATCATCTCATGATGTAACTCCTCCTCCCATGCTCTTAAACCTCTTCTATAATCCAAGGCCTGAGCAGATGAAATGGCAAGCAGCCCATTTCTCAATAAATGATTGACATTTGAATCTTTTGAGAGAGCCAAGTTGAAAAGCTTGGGACATAGGATTGAGAGTGGTTCATCCGTGGCTCACACATCTTTCCAAAATTTGAGCCTAAAACCGTCCCCTAACTTGAAGCTGGAATTGGAAAACAGGAGATTGAGCATTTGAGAGTTACCCCGTTCCAATGACATGATAGCTTTCTGAGTGGAGGAGCATCTAGTGAAAGAAGAGGAGATTGGAAACCAAGAGGATTGATCAATATTATTTTTTGCGCATAGTACTTTATGCCAAAGAGAACAATTTTCAGAAGCGAATCTCCACCACCATTTAGAAAGAAAAGACTCATTACATTCAATATCCTTTCTAAATTCGAGCCCACCAAACTGGTTACTAACAGAGCATGCATCCTAGTTTAGAAGGTGAACTTTTTTCTTCAAGTCACCATCACCCCAAAGAAAGGTTCTTTGGATTTTGTCAATCTCACTAGCAACCTTGACTGGAATCTTGAACATATACATGTAGTAAAAGGGAAGTGATACAAGAACCGATTTGATTAAGGTAATTTTTCCGCCAAGAGATAAATACCTCCTTTTCCATGAAGAGAGTCTTTTCTTTATCTTATCAATGACCGAATCCCAAGTTTTTATCCTCCTAGGATTGGCGCCAAGTGGTAGCCCAAGATAATTAATTGGAATTGTTCCCACCTTACATTCGAAGAAAATGGCAACCTATGAAGTAAGATTATTATTAACACCAACCCCACAAAGTGTTGATTTTTGAAAATTTATCTTTAGGCCCGAGACAAGCTCAAAACATCAAAGAATTCTCTTAAGATTGATGATCTCACTCCAATCAGGATTGTAGAAAATAAGGGTATCATCTGCAAACTGAAGATGTGAGATGATAAGATTCGAGGATCCAATATTCACTCCTTGAATCATATTGAGACACTTGGCCCTATTAAGCAAGATATTGAGTCCTTCAACAACCAAATTGAATAGAAAAGGGGAAAGAGGATCCTCTTGTCTGAGACCCCTTGATGGTGTGAATTCCTTTGTAGGAGAGTGTCACAACCCAAACCCGCCCCTATGGGTTTAGCACCGTAACCGGCCAGTAATCCGTGATTACCGAAGGCCTGCTTAACAGTAATAACAGTAATACAAATTACAGGGGCTGGCGGAAGCCAAATCAGTAAATAAAAGATGTCCAATGAGCTGTGACAGTCTGTATGCAAAAAGACTTTTCATACATATCCACATAAACAGTACACATATACATACATATACAATTATCCGGGACAAGGATCTAGTCTCTACTAGAACAATACAGAACAGGTACAGTCAGTCTATACAGTGTTACAGAACCAGATACGAAAAGGGGGAAATCTAAAACACCCCAAAAGCCCTAGCTTGAAGGACTTGGAACCTCGCAGTGAGGCACGGTAGTTGGCTTGACAAAATGGGAGCTTAGCCTGACGCTCCTAGCAACGGTCTGGTGCCTGTACACCTACATATATATATGAGCAGTGAGCTAAAGCCCAGTGAATAACATATGCGTAAAGAGGTTAAGAATGAATGTCCTTTCAGTATTGAAAACAATCATTAATCAGTATAACAGTTATTCGATCATAGAAGTCATAAGTGGTACATCCAATAGCAAACAGTACAGTAGGTCTTAACAGACCGAACAATCAGTTGATGGCCATCATATCAGTAAACAGTAGTGGTTCCAACATGGGAACCGACAGCGATCTCTGTGACAGTAGCAGTACAATACAGTAACAGTAAATTGCTAAGGATGCCACGAATACAGTTCGCAATTAGGACAAGCATTCATTCAGTAAACAGAGTTATTTCATAAAACAGTTCAGTCATTCGTTCAGAAAGTAATCTCAATTGAACATATTTTTACAACATTGTTACTCACAGAGTTCTGGGCTACAGATAAGCTAGAGCGTCTCCGAATGCCAACCCTACACAGTTACAGAGTGAACACAGACTAAGCTGCACAGTTGGAAAAATAATAACTTAATCCCTAATTTGCCTTGGTGTGGTTTTACATCCATATCCTCATTAAGATGCCTTAAACTAGGCCTAAGAATGCCTAGAATGGAAAGATGATGCAAAGATGCACTTTTAAACACTTTACAAAATTTTCAGAAAACAGGTGTCACGCTCAAGCGTGGCTTTCTACGCTCGAGCGGACATGCAGACAAAGGTTTCCCGCTCGAGCGTCACTTCCCTCGCTCGAGCGGACTGCAAAACATGGCAAAAGTACTGGATGCATGAAATTCACGCTCGACGGGCGCTCGACCCCCGCTGGATCGCGAGACACAAGTCCTCGCTCGAGCGTGTATTCCCCCGCTCGAGCGGACTGTAAACTCATACAAAGTACTGGATACACGCATTTCCCGCTTGAGCGTCATTTTTCTCACTCGAGCGGACTACATGAATTCAGTATGTACACTCGAGCGTGGAAGTCCCCGTTCGAGCGTGAGTCCAAAATTTGGAATTTCCAGATTTGAACCTCAAGCTCAATTTCAATGTACCAAAATCGATCCTCTTGGGCTAATTTTCTGGAAAACACTTCAAAACCCATAATATTACATGTTTCAAAGATCAATTTGAGAAATCAAAGCCCAAAGGTAGTTCAATTAAACTCATTTTCAAACAAAACTTCAAGAACATAAATTAAATGTAACATGCATCTATTTAATCAACTTCAAGGCTTCAAATACTTGCTCCAAAGAGCCAATTCCTTCAAAATTAAGATGAATTCATGGACTATAACAATAATATGGACATGTATGCAAGAATTTTTCATGAAAACAACTTTAAAATTCAAGATGTGCACATGCATGCATGATTCAGCTCTAAATTCAACAATCTAAACCAAAACTTGACTTCAATCTCTTAACTTCCATAAACCATGCAACATAAGACTAGAATTCATAAACAAGAGGGTAATTATCCTACCTCAGGTCTAGAATTCAAGATGTAGAAGCTCAAATATGCAATCTCACTTCCAAATCTTCAAGACTCTAAGCAAATATGAAGAACACAAGCTCTTCTCCAACTCTCTAGCTCTCACACGTTTGGTCTCTCAAGAAGGATGATGAAAAATGAGGCCAACACATGTAAAGCAAGACTAAACATTTAGTCTAGCAAAGTCCATTTAATGACACTAAGGTAAATAAGTCCAACTCTTGTAAATTAGCATTATTTAATCCAATTTAAACATACCAAATCAAATTTCAACTAAATATATCATAAAATCACATTAATTCTAATTAGCATAAAATCCTAATCAATTTCAGTTTCGGCTGCCAATAAGGCCTTCAATTTACAGTTTAACACATAAAACATGAACAGATAATTTAGTAGTCAATAGATAGGATTGCATTCAAACTAACACACTCAATCAATCGGTTCAGAATTTCAGTCAATCAGTCAATTAACATGCTTAATCATAGATTAACACATTAGCAGTGGGGCTATCTGTAAACAGTAGTGAGGGTTGTCACAGAGAGCCATTCACCAGGACAGAGATGATGGAGGATGAGATATATTCAGAAATCCAGGAAATCCATTTGTCCCCAAAGCCAAATTCACGCAACATATAAAGCATGAAATTCTAATTAACATAGTCAAAGGCCTTTTGGAAATCCAATTTGAGTAGAAATCCTCCACTTGAACTATTCTTCCATAAGTCAACAACTTCATTTGCGATAAGGACCTCATCCAAAATCTTTCTGCCTTTTACGAAAGCCGATTGAGTCTCAGCAATTAATTTTGGCAATAGAGGTTTCAATCTATTTGAAAAAAGCTTAGAATTTAATTTATATGAGCAGTTAATCAAACTGATAGGCCTGTAGTCCGAAAGAGATGATGGATTGGGGATCTTTGGGATTAAAGTTAGGAATGAGGAGTTGATACCTTTAGCAAGTTTGGCATTTTTGTGGAATTCATCGATGAAGGCACATAAATCATCCTTGATGATAGACTAACATTTCTTGATGAATGACATATTGAATTCGTTCAGACCCAAGGCTTTATTTCCATTACAATCCTTTAAAGCTTCCAAAATTTCAGCTTGAGAAAATTCCACCTCCAAGTTTGCTGTTTCAAAAGAAGAGAGTTTTGAGTGAAAAGGGCTAAGAATTTTTGGTCTTGATTTCCACTTTTCCTTGAAAAATGAAGAGAAGTGGTTACAAACCTCCTCCTTAATTAGAATGGGATCATCAATACAGACTCCATTGATTGAAAGGGCTCCCAGAAAATTCTTTCTATGTCTAGTGGTTGCTACCCTATGAAAGAATTTTGTATTTTTATCACCTTCAAAAAACCAGGTCTGTCTTGATTTTTGTAGCCATGTTTGTTCGATGAGCCTAAGGAATTTCCACAGATCAAGCTTTAACTTCTTCTTTAATGAATTTTCCTCCTCTAATAGAGCCTGATTTTCTTAAATTAGGTCTAGAGAATGAAGCTGCTCCTTGATCTTATGTAGACTTTCATTCAGATTGCCAAAGGTTTCTGAATTCCATGATTTTAGTGCAGATTTTACTCCTTTAAGTTTCATGAAAATTCTGAAAGCCGCCCAACCTAAGATTGAACAATTATTCCAAGCTTCCTTGACTACTTTCATAAAGCCAGGATGAGATGCCCATGCATTGAGGAACCAAAATGGTTTTGGACCCCAATCTTTATTATCATCCATAATCAAAACTGGGCAATGATCTGATAGAAGCCTATGTAATCCTCACTGTTTGAGGTTGAACTTTTCAACCCATTTAAGGTGACAAATAAACCTATCAATTCTACTCCATCTATCCGCATCTTGATTATTAGACCAGGTAAAGTTTCTGCCCAGTAGAAGAAGATTTCATAATTCTAGATTATTGATGAAGTCATTAAATTGTCTCATCCCTTGGCTGATTCTGAGATAATTTTCCTTTCACTGATTTTGCAAACATCATTGAAGTCACCGCCTACACACCCAGGGAGTGTGAATCAAGACCTAAGATTACTAATTTCTTCCCATAAGATCTTTCTATCTCCAGGATCATTAGGCGCATAAACATTTATTAAAATGCATTCAAACTCAGGAGCAATTTTGCCTTTTAGAAGAATAAAATGCTTGTTTTGAATGACTTCATCCAATGAAAACACATCTAGATCCCATGCACATAAAATGCCTCCCGCTAGACCAGAGGCATCAACTGAAGCAAAATCAAGTTTGTAGAAGGCCAAAAAGAGTTTACCATATTAAGATTAATTGAATCCTTCTTAGTTTCATGTAAAAAGAGAATGTCTACTTTCTTTTGAGATAAGAGTCTCCTAATCCGTCTTCTCTTTTCCCTCCTGCCCAAACCTCTGATGTTCTAAGAAATAATCTTCATTAAAATGTTGATATAATCCTTCAAAGTGGCTCATATAGTGAGGATTAGTTTCCCTGAATTTCATCCCCTTGTTCATGAATTGTGCCATCATTATCGAGCTCATGGAGTTTGCTAACCACTTCATCATCTGGTTTGTTACTTCTAATCGCCAGCAATTTTTCGATTTCCCAACAAGCTTGTGCTTCATTCAGAATAATGCGATTATGATTGACAATTGCATCATCTGAAATTGAAAGCGAAATAGAAGCAATCGCTGATCTGAAGGTAGCTAACTTTCCACCTTTTTTTCTTCCATCTCTTCAAATTTTTTATTTAGCTTTAAAGTTGCCCAAAATGTCACCAATAACTCTTCTCTTGCTCTTTCTTTTAGATATGGCTTCAACCGGCTTGGAACACACATCCCGGAGCTGCATGATTGGAATATGAGAAATATATGGAGTAGAGTTAGGGATTTCGGATTGGGAAGATGGAATGGTGTTAGGAACTGAAGAGATGTTGGAGGACGATGGAGGGTTAGGGGTTATGGTGTGAGATGAAGAAAAGCTGTCTAGAATAACGGAGAGATAGGAACTTTGAATTGATTTGATATGGAGGGTGGAGAACAGAGACGATGCTATGGGTGTGAGAAATGGTTGTCAAGATGTGTGGAGAAAAGGGGGTGAGGATGATAGTGGTGTCTGACATGAGAGTGGGTCTGAAGATGAGCTAGAGGATGTGTTTGGTAGTGGAGGTGTGAATGAGAATGGGTTTGGGATTGAAGGTGGGATCGGGTTTGGGAATGAGAGTGGGTATAGGAATGGGTTTGGTTGGAAATGGGCTTAAATGATGGAGATGGACCCGCAGTATATGCTGGGTAATTGGCTTGGGTTGGGCCAGAAGCAAAAGGATTATTGGGCTTGCAAATGGTGGGCTGATAAATCAGTGGATCAAATGGCTTATCTAAAAATAGTTGAGACGATTTAGATGGATTAAGGGAAGTGGAGAGCATGTCAGGCATGGGATTGGTGCCCTTCTCCCTAGGAGTGACACGGTTTCCTTTACTATTTGCCACTTCAACAGCTGCAACAGTTGCTTCCATTGCACTCTCCTCAGAGCTTTCATCTAATCTCTTGGTAACTAGAATGGAACTTACTGCCTGATCTTCCTTAACCCTTATAGGAAAAACTTTTCCCTTGCAATGGAGATGGATAACTTGATTGATAACATCAAAATGATTAGTTACAACCATGATTTTTCCACATTCGTAAGAATCTCCATTAAGACTTGAATCATCAACTAAAATGACTTCCCCCCATTTAGACCCAATGTTTTTGAAATTTTTAAAATTCCATAGATGAAGAGGAACACCATAACAACAAATCCAAATTGTTCGAAAGCTATACTTTGAAAAATCTGAATTGGACCATTCTTTATAATATTCAAACCGAGAAGTAAACCATTCTTTTTCATGAGCAAGTTTCAATTTAATGTCATCTCTTGAATGAAAGGTTAAGATGTAATACTTACCTCCCATAGGACAAACTTGAATAATGTTCGCACCTTTTGATGAGAATGACTCTTTTATGAACTGATCAGCATTTGGTAGAGAGGTTCTAATCACTACACTCCTATATAGCCAATCATTTCCTACTGCTTCGGCTTGAATAGCTAAAGATGATTCAATGGGAGGCTTTCTTTTGACTACATCAGCAAAGGTTGCATTGAAGATTCCATGTCTCGGTTGATAGTTGGAGACGTTAGGAGGTTGGGATCTTGGAGTTGGGGTGGGTGGCATGCGTGAAAAAGGAAATGGTTTATCAAACTGAGCTGGTTTGACTATGAGTCTATTCTCTCCATACCAAGCCCCGTTGAATTTCCTTGTTGCTTCCTCAGCTGAGTCTAGTTTGTCGTAACGAATGAAGCCAAACCTTGAGTTGTATCTCTTGGTTCTTTTGTCAAGGATAGATGCATTTAGAACCTTACCATACCTCTGAAAGATGCCTTTGAGTGAGTCCACAGACATGGATTCTGGAATGTTGGCAATGAAGACAGTAAAGAATCTACTTGGCCTTCTTTGTAATCTAGAAACTCTAGTCCATCCTTCTTCGCTCGCAAGCTCTCCATTCTCAAAACTCTTCTCCATAACTTGAAGATGCTCTCTCTTGTTAGGGCAAGTGAGTGTCTTGTCTTCTTAGACCATTAGATTTAATTTAATTCAAATTTTTTTTCTTTCCCCTTTTTAAAATTATTATTATTATGGAATTATTTAGTTATTTAGTTTCCTATTTCCATTTTTGGTAATTTTTCTTATATATACTTATTTCCATATTACATTATGGTAGTTGCCAATTTTGGTTGTTTCCTAATTAAGTTAGGTCTATATTTTACTTATAAATAATGGATGTAAGCCTTAAGGCTCTTTAGTTTTTGAGAATTAATATATTTCGAGTTTTATACTCTTTTGTTCCAACTTTAGGTATTCTTTGGTATCAGAGCTTGCTACGTTCCTGCTTTATGCCTAAGAGTCGCAATGGTGCTCAGGAGGTTCTTGTGGAAGAGGAAGAGGTAATAGATGATGATTCTAACCTACTGAATTTTCATGGTGAAAGACCGAGGAGAGGTCATGCATTGAAAAATTATAAAGATCACGTGAACCAAATAGCTAAACAGGATGATCTGATTAAATGGCCTTCCACATCAAAATTTATTCTAGATCTGATTGTGGATTGAGTGTAAACCACCGATTTTTGGTAATGAACCGTGAACCATTCATTGATGGAGCTAATAATATGTTTAATCATATTTTGTCTATTGGAAGCATAAATCAGAGTTATGGAAGAGATGGTATTAATTTTTTTTTTTTGTAAAAGATCATATACTTGGTTTACATGAGTTCAATGAGCATTCAAAATTGATTTACAATATGGAGAATATTTTCTATGATCCGTTTGAAAAGAAATTTCATGAAGAGTTTACAAATTTGAGTTTGAACCGTTCAAATTTGGGCTTTGATGAAGATGTGTTAAATTTGTTAAAGAAATTTGTTCCTTTAATTTCAAGAGACTCTTTTTTGAAGTTTAGATTTGAAAAAAAATTAACCTCAAATACAAGGTTGATGCGGATAAGTGCAGATGTGCCAAGTTATTTCGAGCAATAGAAACTCGAGGACGAGTTTTCTCAAACGAGGAAGAATGATGCAGACTGAATTTTAGAAAATAAGTATTTTTATTTTATTATTTTTAAAATTAATATTTTTATGGATTTATTTAGTTATTTAGTTTCCTATTTCCATTTTTGGTAATTTTCCTTATATTTCCTTATTTCCATATTACATTCCTAGTTAAGTTAGGTCTATATTTTGCTTATAAATAATGGATGTAAGCCTTAGGGCTCTATAGTTTTTGAGAATTAATATATTTCGTGTTTTATACTCATTTGTTCCAACTTTAGGTATTCTTTGTGAATCAACTATTGTGGAGCCTTTATTTTCAATATTCTTTGTCAATCAACGAGTCTAGAGAGGAATCTTATTTCCGGTATTGTTGTTTGAATCAACGGATTTTAAGATTATTCTTATTACACGTTTCGCGTTCCATTAGTTAATGATGCAGACTGAATTTTAAAAAATAAGTATTTTTATTTTATTATTTTTAAAATTAATATTATTATGGAATTATTTAGTTATTTAGTTTCCTATTTCCATTTTTGGTAATTTTCCTTACATTTTCTTATTTCCATATTACATAATGGCAGTTGCCAATTCTAGTTGTTCCCTAGTTAAGTTAGGTCTATATTTTGCTTATAAATAATGGATGTAAGCCTTAGGGCTCTTTAGTTTTTGAGAATTAATATATTTCGAGTTTTATACTCTTTTGTTCCAACTTTAGATATTCTTTGTGAATCAACTATTGTTGAGCCTTTATTTTCGGTATTCTTTGTGAATCAACGAGCCTAAAGAGGAATCTTACTTCCGGTATTCTTGTTTGAATCAATGGATTTTAAGATTATTCTTATTACGCGTTTCGCGCTACATCAACCAACCTTACTTATCTTAACCTATCATACAATCACTTCTCAGAGATTAAAATCTCTGATTCCCATTTCTTAAAACGATTCAGTCTTCGAGTTTTCTTCATTCTGGACTCATCCCAGATCACAAAAAGTTCAAAATCAATGTTCGGTTACCGGTTTCCGAACAAATAAACAATGTTCGGGCCTGTGTTCCCGAATTTCGGTCATATGTTCGGGAGTTTAGTCCCGAAAAAATGAAGAACATATTTTATTATTTTTGTCATTTTTTTCAAAAAACTTACCCTTACAAGGCCAATCTCCTCGGAGCTAAGAACAACATCAAAACTATGAACCTACTCTAAGTTTTTATTATTGTACTCCTCTCGTCTTATGGAGTTGTGATTGTTAGAAAAAATTCCAGTCATTGTCATAGCCAGAAAAGTGTAGGTAATCAAATGGTTGCTACCGTTACTGCCGGAATATTGCCGCAAAAGGGTTTTCAAGGTTTTGAAGTTGGGTAGGTTTTGAAGATGAGATTTGGGAAAGATGGATGGATGGCGATGGAGATGGGTACTCTCATAAACCCTAATTCATGATGTAGTGGGTGTGTATGTTTAATTGTGAGATGGGGTGTCCTAAAATTAATAATGTCCTTTGTAGTTATTTTATTTAAGATTATTATGTAATAAAAAAAACTAAAAATTAAGAGAACCAAAATAATTTATAAAGTATAAATAGCGACACTCAAATAATAATAATCACGTTCCTTGACAACAATTGAATGGATGAAAAAAAGGCAAAGCTAATTATCTCTTGGTAGATTCACCTAACTTTCCATTATCTGCAATTCCAACTTGTTATTTTAATCAACCACATATGCAATAGGGTTGGGTTAAATTTATGCTGGAGGCCTCGAAATTTTGGGAATCATGTTTTTTTTTTTTTTTTTTTTTTTTTTTTTTTTTTTAAGGGTGGTTATGTGTAAGGATGTGTTATAAAATTAGACATTCTGCATCAACTCAGCTTGTGTGGTCTGATAAAGTGAGTGAGTTGGGTTACACTGATTAGGTGATAAAATTGATTGATCAGTTAGGCTGCTAGTTAAAATTTGTTCATTCCATATAGTTTTGTACGAGTCCATACTATATTTTTATTTTAAATCAAGAACTGATCAGTCAATTTTATCACCTAACCAGTCCAACCCAACTCACTCATCTTATCAAACCACACAGGCTGAGTTGGTGCAGGATGTCTAGTTTTTTAGCACACCCTTACACATAACCACCCTTCCAAAAAAATAAAAAATAAATAAATAAATAAATAAACGAGGCATTCAAGCCTCGAAATTTCAAGGCCTCAAGCATTTTTCTAAATTTATTTTACTCCAATCTGAAACATTTTATTTTTTTGTAGTTCAAATATAGTTAGAAAGTTTCTTTGTGATTCTGAATTAAAGTGCTACCGTTAATTTTTCCATTTAAATTAACGAAAGGTGTGTTATACACATCATTTTTTAGAGTAGGCTTGATTTTTTTTTTTAAATTAAAGTGAAATTTATACAACAAAAATACAAATTTACCCCTATTTCCTCCAAACTTAAAATTAGATTAATATGTTAATTAAAATAAATTAAATTACAATGTTATTAAGAATTGATCTAAAATATAAAATATAATTAAGAATTGGTTTAAAATATAAAATAAATAATAATTAAGAATTGAACTAAAATATAATTAAATTAAAATTAGATTAACATGTTAGGAATTATAATAAATAATTAAGAATTTAGGATTAATTGTAATCTAAAATATTAAATTAAATTTAGATTAAAAAGTTAGTAATTATAATAAGTAATTAACTATTTAGGATTAATTGTGATATAAAATATAATTAAATTAAAATTAGAATAAAAAGTTAAGAGTTACAATAAATAATTAAGAATTTATAATTAATTGTGATTTAATTAAATTAATGTTAGACATTATAAATTATGTGTATTAGACATGAGAGAATAAGAAAATAACAAAAAAAAATATGAGATTTGAGAGTATTATATTCATTTTACATCTATCGTTACACTTTAATCCAAAATAATATGGAGATTTTTTGACTATATTTGAACGATAGGAGGGTAAATTACTCTGACCTCAAATCACAAGGGATAAAATGAATATAACCCTATCTAATATTATTCTCATATTTAGGGTTTGACACGAAATCTTTTGTACGATTGTTACTTGCGATTTTCATACTTTAAAATTTCAATTAAATCATGCCCTGGAACGAGAAGAAAAAAAAAACAAATAATTTATGTTCCTAAGTCATGTTTGTTTACTCGGATTTGTAATCCGGTATATAGGCGGTTAATTGCCCATATGAAATACTATTGAATCTCACCTTTTCTTAAGATAAACAATTCTCCTACCGAAATATCTTCTCTCTACCATTCAAGTAAAAAATAATTTATTTAAATCTATCTCATCTTTTATCCACTCTAGTGAAATAATTTCATAACATACATAATTTCATTCGACAATTTCATAGTGATGTTAATCTGCCTTATATAGTGCCTGTTTGGCACAACTTATTTTCAACTTAAGTCAATTTATAACTTAAAATAAGTTATAATTGTGTGTTTGGTGTAACTTAATGATGTAGATTATAGCTTTTTATAAGTTGATTTTCAGCTTTTTCTTTGAGTGGAGGAGAGCTGCTTTTTCATTTCAGCTTAACTGGAAAGCTGAAAATTGAGGGCCAAAATTACTTAAATGTCCCTCATCAATTTCAACTATTATCAAAAACCTAAATATATAAACTCCCCTTCTCAATACACTTTTCATTTTCTCACTGGAGAGAGAGAGAGAGAGAGAGAGGCGATTTTCGGCAAATAAACCAGAGCTCTCTCTCACGAACCGCTGTCTCTTCTCTCTCTCTCTCTCCATGATTTGCTTCGTCGTCACCTCCTGTCACCACTACCGTCGCGATCTGAAACCTAACCACTGCCATCTCTCTTTCTTTCTCTCTCTCTTGCTCTCTCTCCGGTTGTGTTGTTCTCCGGCGTTGTTTGCCACCGTCATGATCGGCCTGTGCTCTCTCTCTCTCTGCGATTGCGATTGCAATCTGAAACCAATTGCGATCTGTTGCCGTCGCGATCGCGATTTGTGTTGTTCTCCGGTGTTGAAACCCTAGTGTGACAACCCTACTCTGTGTTATGCTAATTGATCTTAATTATGATTGGGATTATATGCTTGATGTGGTTTTAAGTGATAATTACATGATTAAATGTGTTCTTGTATTTCTATCTGTTTACCGTAGGAAAATCTGTTTGATTTTCTGTTTTAGAATTTAAATTGAAGGCCGTAGAGGCATCAAAAACCGAAATTGACTACGCCATTGTGATTAGTGTAATTTTTAGAGCTTATAGTGAAATTTAATTAGAAATTGATTTGGATCAAAATAATTAGATCGAACTGATTAATTAAGCTTAATTACTTAGCCTAAATCAATTTGATTAAGGCAAGCATATATAAGGGGCCCAATACACTTACACTTATTTGGCTTGAGCTCAAAAATCTGAAATCACACTCTAGAGAGAGAGAGAGGGGCCGGTTCTAGAGAGAGAAAGCTCAAATTGTGGATTTTGGTTCAAAGTTTGGAATTTTGGAAGCTAAACTCAAGAATTAGCTAATTTTGAAAGGATTGGAGCTTCTAGGTGAGTAATTAGATATGAATTCATGAGTTTAAAATTATAATTTTGTGAACTCAAGATAAAATTGTGCTCAAGAGCATGGATTGAGTTGAATTTGATGAATTTGAAGTCAATAGAACCATGCATGTAGAAAATTTGCCATGAATTTGTGTGATCAAGCATATAGCATGTTAATTATGAAGAATTGAGTATCAAAACTTACATGCATGCATAATTCTAATAGATTCCATGATTTTGAACATCATTTGTGCCATTTAAAGTGGAATTGGAGTCAATAATTGACATGCATGAAGGATTTGGGAAGATATGAAGCTTGTATGAAATTTGAATGCATGAGCTTTGACCATACCAAGAGAAATGTTGATTGATTTGAGAATTAGATCATGGTTTTGGACAATTGGTCTTAAATAACCTATATTCTCATGCTATGTAATGTTTTTTCATGATTTTGTACCAAAAACACGAACTTTGAACCTTTGAACATCAAGTTTAACTTTCAAGAACAATTCTGAAACTTCTAGAATTTGACGGGTCCGTTCAAGCGAGGAAGGCGCCGCTCGAGCGTAAAATCCTAGCTTCCAGAACTTTGCAGACATTGATGTCTGCTCGAGCAGAAATAGTCACGCTCGAGCACCCAGCCACATATTTTGACTCTCAGCTCAAGCGTCCGAAGTCATGTTTGAGCACAAAAATGAGGCAACCAGTACTTTTGCAGACCAAAGGGTTCCGCTCGAGCGGAGAGCCCTGTTTCAGAAATTTTGTAAAGATGATTTTATGTTTTGTTTTCCTTTCTCTTTCATTTCTAAACACTCTTAGGCACACATTGAGCATTGTAAATAAATTAAAGGACATGAAAGAGACCTAAGAATGTTAAGCAAGTTAAAGAACGGAATGAATTGTAATATGACCCAATGTGTTATGGATTATGTAGGGTCAAGCGCAAGGACGAATCAAGCACCAGAGCACGGTGAGTAATATCTTAGTAAAGATATTTTTGTATATACATTATTTTCTAAATATTACCCACGTGGTGAATTTCTGAACTTATGAATTTGTGCTATGAATGAATATTCTATTGTTCAATTCGAAATAGAATTTGTAAAGTGATTAATGTAAAAATGAAATGTGGGCCTAAGGCCGTTTGGCACATTTGACAGAGACGTGGATTAGGCCTGAGGCTGTTCGGAATGTTTAATAAGATAGACCGAAAGTCATCTTATACATGAATTAGACCGAAGGTCATTCTGTATGAATGTTAAATGGACCAAAGGTCGTTTTGAATAAAAAGTTAATTGGACCAACGGTCATTTTGAATAAAGAATTGATTGGATCAAATGTCATTTTGAACAAAGAATTGATTGGACCAAAGGTCGTTTTGAATATGAGTAATGAAGTGATCATGATCATATGCACATAATTATGAATATAAGGATGATGGACCCAAGGTCGTTCAGTAATATGTTATGGAGGATTGGTGGTCCTTGGTACATGGATTCATTAGACCTAAAGTTGGTCTACGAAAGAGTATTGGACCCAAGGTCGTTTTGTATAGACGGACCCAAGGTCGTTTTGTCTTATACATGTATTGGACCCGAGGTCGTTTCACTCATTATGATTTATAAATTTGACATGGATGGAATAGTAGTTCCAATGTTAAATTATAAGTATGATCCATTCATGAACAAATCTCATTCATTAACCTCTTTACTATGGTATTATTCACTAGGCATTAGCTCACTGTATATTTATATGTATGTAGGTGAGCAGTGGGATGTCCAACCCCAAATTTCAATGAGCATTGAGAAACCATGTTTTGTGAGGTCAACTAAGGTCGCCTCATGCAAAGGCCTTGCTTTTGCTTTACTACTCCTTTGAACCTTTTGTGGTCATGTAGTACAAACCTTGACCGACCATGTATATAATCTGAATTTTTGGTAACACTGGTTTTATATAATCCTAGATGTATGTATGACATACTTATTGTGAATATGCATATGGTGTGAGTTATTATGTGTATATAAGAATGTATAGTTAAGTCATGTATGCACAGCTCAATGGACAACCTCTGGAAAAAAAAATTCTGCAATTTGACCCCTTATTATTATTAAATATGCTTTAATTTCTGACTAAGGCCGTAGGTAATCTTGCGATTACTAGCCGGTTATGACTCTAATCTATAGGGGTGGGTGGGGTCATGACACCTAGCCACTATGTTGTTCTCCTGCGTTGTTCTCCCTTATTCTCCGGCATTGTTATTCGACTAAATTAATAAAATAATATGTAATGAATTAATAAATTAAACAAAATTAACAAAAAGAAAGAAGAAAAGAAAAAGAAATGAAGAAAAAGAAAAAAATCAACAATTTTTATATTGGTATCAATATTAATTGGTATTAATTATTAATAAATTGATATTGTATATTTTTGTAATGAATTAATTATTAATTGATACTAATTAATAACAATTGTTGATTATTAAAATTAATTGATACTAGTAAAAATTAATTATTAATATTTATTGATACTAATTAATAATTTTAGTATTAATTGAGACTAATTAAGCCATTAATTGATACTAATTAATAATTTTAGTATTAATTGAGACTAATTAAGCCATTAATTGATACTAATTAATTTATAATGGAAAAAAATTGTTACAATAATACTTCCATTACATTTTTATCAAATGTATCAATTTTTATATTAATTGATACTAATTAATACTAATTATATTAACTTTTATTAATGAAATAATTTTTTAAATTAAAACTGAAAAAAAATGACAAAATTATTATTTTTATATCATATAAGGGCAAAAAGGACAATTATACAGTAAAAACTTTTACAGCCTATCAAGCAAATACTACTCTGCTGCTTAAATCCATAATCCTACAGCTGCACCAAGCAGATTAACAGCTTATATTCACAGCTATAAGTTATAATCTGTTAAGATATAATGTATAATTACTTTCTCACAGTTCTACCAAACGGGGCCATAATGACCCTAATATTTTCCTTTTGTATTTTGTACATAGCTTTTGTAGTATCATATATACCACAAATGTCATTGTTGTATACTTACCAAATTTTGAAGAAAAAAAAAAAAAAAAACCAAAAGTTCAAGATAACCACAGATCAGAGACATTAATTTTTGGTAAGATAGTATGTATTTAAGGTGATTATGTGCTACCTACATTAATCAATGTACTAACTAGTATACTAACCCTAATTATGATCTTATTATTGACCCCACTGATTATACAAATTATAAATACTAAAAACATCTTAAATTATATCACATTATCAATTGATACACGAGTTAATCTACTAATTGGTGCATATAATATTACTCTTGTATCAAATGGGTCTTACTAACAGGTGCTCCTAGGACACAGGTAAAATATAAAAAAAATTGTAAAACATAAATCAATTTTGACTAAATTCACTACATTTTTATTAAAATAAATATACTTTTTAATATTTTTAGGTATTTTCAAGATACTTTTTACACATTTTCCAATGTTAAACCATACTTAAGGGGTACTTGTTAATATTCGCCATATTAAATTTGCCCCAACTTGTTTTTCTTCATTAAATTTGGTGAAGTTGTTTCTTCATGAAATTGATTTCGTATTATTAAGCAAATAAATAATGAGAAGTTGGACGATTGCACGTCTAAACCACGTAATTGCATTTCAATTTCAATAAATTTCTCAAAAATTAGATTAATTAATTATTCATTTTCTATCACTCGCTTTTTTTTAAAAAAAAAATTAGTGAAACATCTTTCTCTAACTTTGTATAGTAGGAGAGGTCAAAGATGTTTTTTTTTTATTAGCTAAGGTCTCTCAATATTTTCACAGAAAAAATTTGACTCAAAGAAATTTCGCCGTCTTAGAGAAATTTGGAAATTTCTCTGTGATCATTCCAAAGAAATTATGAAATTTTTCTATGAAAATTGAAATTTCTTTGAGCTGGGCAAAATTTCTCTAAGTCGAATTTTCTCTATGAAAATGTTGAAGGACCTTAACTATTATGAAATTGTTATATGTCCTTTATTTTATAAAATCTTAATACACTACAACAATTTGCACTTTTAGCGACATTTCTTTTAGTTACCAAAAGTGTATTTTTTGTCATGCCCGGATTTTTGAGGTTTGGCCCACGTGAGTAAGCCACCCAACAATAGATGATCACTAACAACACTCATGCAGATGTGTATAATTTAAGCACACAGTACATGTGTTATTCTAATTTTATACATTCTTAGATACAACATCTAAGTCAAATGGATGCTCTATAACAAAAACATACAAATATGTTATGAATCCAATTAAGATGCCCAAAGGCTTACGTCATATACAAAGGGTGTAACCCTTAAAAGAATGGCACACGGCCAACAAATACATAAATGGCCCTTGGCCGACAAATAAATAAACCACCCTACATGGTTCCAAATACAACTTCAACGTCTCAGTCCACATCCGCATAAGCAAACCTAAAAAATATTTTCAACCACGTAGGGTGAGCATAAAGCTCAGTAGGAAATATTTCAAAAACTAAATATGCTCCACCAGTGTAAATGATCATGAATGCAATGCATATATATATATATATAATATGCTCAATGCATTCTCAAATCCACTTGCTTTTTCAATAAAAACCCTTTATTTCCAGTCTTCCAAACCTTTTGTTTATTCAAAACGTTTTCCGAATTCAATACATTAGTTTGATATAAAAATTCATTTCCAGAAGTCAATCCAGGTATCTTAATACCAACTAGCAATTTCATTGCCAATTTCAATTAGAATACATCTTTAACCAACAGCAAGTACATTGCTAAAACTGTTTAAAATCATTTCTTTCCAAAACCAAAATGATAATAAATGAAATGGGTAAATTTCCAAAACCAATACAACCTTTCGCAGAAATTTCGTCTGCGGGTGTCACGACCCAAACCCGCCCCTATAAGTTTAGCGTCGTAACCGGCTAGTAATCATTGGATTACCAAATGTAACACCCTCAAAATAATACATATAAACCCACATTCCTAACATCCATAGATATAAGTGAATAAAGCATATTTCCATTTATCAGAGTATTTATAACAAAAGTATTACATATTGACATCAAAAGTAAATGCCCTACGGGCTTACAACTTTCCAAGTCAACACTTGGGTATAACAAAAGAAGAGTTCTAACTCTTTACACAAAATAAGCCCTTGGCTTGATTTACATGTAATACCAAAAAGAAATCAACAAAAAGTCCTTCAGTCTCTAAGCCTCCCAAGCTATGTCCTTGGAGGTAGCATATCACCTGAACTTGAAAATGATGTCCCATATAGGGTGAGCCAAAGCCCAGTAGAGATATACTAAACCAATTATGAGCAATAACTAAAACATTAGCATTTGATAAATGATTAACACTTGTAAATCAACTCACAACACATTCCGGTTCCATGATAATTACATCTGTGTTTCATTCCACTTTCCTTTACTTATCTAATTACATTCATAAACCTGGCTCAATATCTTGCCAAACAATTAAATGAGACTACAACTCATATAAAGACACTTTCGTTATTCACAATTCACATGAGATTACAACTCATATTAAAACACTTCCATACTTCAATTATCTACGTTATGCAAATGTAATCAAGATTTCGGGACTTTCACCGTGGACACTCTGGCCAACTTAATTATCAATGAAGTCCATCCCCTATCTCCCCTCAAACCATGGAGTACATCCCCTATCTCCTCCCAAACAATATACATATATAATATATTTAAACACTTATCATATACAATGATCAATCAATACACATATTCGATATATTATTTCAACCGTTATATTCAATGACATAACACGTTCGATTAGTTTCAGTTTTCCCTAATCAACATATTGTGTCTACAACAATCAAGACTATCCTCCACCAATTGCCCAAAGCTGTTATCTCTAAACAGATAATAAATGCATCAAACAGATAAATTATCAACATTCCCATAGATGAGTGGTTAATTTATCCAACTCCACCATTCAATCTCATACTCTCCCAATTTCATGGTTTTCATCTCAATTTCACTTTTTTCCAAATTAATTATTCCACATAATTAGGGCATTTCCCCCCTTCTCAAATATCAACCCCAAGGTTCAATTTCATCAATTTAACAACAATAATTCCATTTTTCAAGGTCTCATGTACGCATGGATTTTAACATTTGAAAACCCCCTTTTTATAACCTCAAATCAAACCCTAACTTTTCCAAAATTACCAAACACTATCATTTATACAAAACACGTAACATCTATGTCAAAACCCATAGAAAGGAGTAGGTTATCCCTACCTTAAAAGAAGAGACCCAATGGAGAAGATGAAGAAAACTCAAGATGCTCCAAACCCAAAGATTTTTGGATCAAAACAAAGGCCAAGCCAAGCTCCACACTTTTTACAAAGGAACTAGGGCAGGAGACCACTAGAACTAGATGGATTTGTAGAGAGAAGGTGTACGGTAGTGAGAGAAGCTCTCAAACAAGGGTTTTGAAAAGTTGGAGAGAGAGAGAGTGATGAAAAAGTGATTTAAAATATCACAGTCGCGATCTGATATACGTATAGTCCGCTCGAGCGGATAATAGGACACTCGAGCGTAAGACACAAAAACTTCACCCGCTCGAGCGCAAATATACCCACTCGAGCGCCAAGGCACAACCACAAAGCACTACCTGCTCGAGCGCAAGAAGACCCGCTCGAGCGTAGAATACACTCCTCCAATACTTTTACAGACTCTAGACACCCGCTCGAGCGCAACATACCCGCTTGAGCTCAAACCCGCTCAAGCGTGAGGAACTCCGCTCGAACGCGAAAAACACTTCTGCAGTATCTCTGCAGACGCACAAAATGCTGAAAGGATGCAAACTCCGCTCGAGCGCAATAAGACCCACTTGAGGGGATCATCAAAATTTTGGGCAACAAGATTAGAGACCAAAACTCAACCCACCTGTTCGAAACACGCCCAAGACATTTCTAAACTCAAATTCAAAGAGTTAAAGGACGAAAATACGATACAAACAACAACAATCATCCGCGAAACCGAGTCCAGAATACAATAAACAACGAAGGGAAAACCGGGATCGCTATACCAAAGGCCTCTTAACAGAATGACATATAATAACGGGCTGCGGAAGCAAATATAAAAAATATACAATGTTCATAGAGCTGTGTTAACGTATATGAGGTAGAAATCTTCAAAACAAACTTATATATGTACATACGTGACGACATAAATACATTAGTCATACGTCACCCAATAATACAAACAAAGCCAAAATGGGACTTAGCCCAATGTACAGATAAGCAAAACAAAACAAAAACATCTGTAGCAAGGTTACAAAACTAAACATTTCAAAAAGGAACCTCTTTGGTAGGCACAGTGGCTGGCTGACTCAAAACTCCAAGCACCAGCTTAGGCCTGGTCACACGCCTGCTCACCTACATATATAAAATAAATAATGAGCGGAAGCCCAGTGAATAATAATGGAGTAAAGGGTTTAAATGAATGATGTCCATAATAGGTACAAAAAATAGAGTTCATATTAGAAACAGATTTATATTCATGTTCTTGTTCGAACTACATACAGAAATCAGAGTTCATGCTTCGTTATACATGGTACATCCATTAGCGTTAACTTGCTTTATTAGTTCCATTGGGAACCTCCGGTACCAGGAAACCTGTAACTTGCTTGAACCACGGTATTGTTACCCCCGAACAAGGGTCATGAGATCACGGTATTAGAAATTGAACAATCATTCATTGGACATAATATAACATTTCATAAACAGAGCATTTCTTGGCATATCATATCATATAAGAAATTACTTAGACGTAAACATAGTTTTACAAGTTTATTACTCACTGATGGCTCCACTTGCAGAACAGATAAATCAAATAACTTGTGGCGCATGACCTACACACACATAGCAGAAACACATAATGAAACACATCGGTTGGTACTTAACTTCTTTCGTTTCATTCCTAGTGTGTTTCGAAGTCTTAATCTCTTATTGAGTCTTAATCATGGCCTAGGAATGCCTAGGATGCAACGTGGATGCCAAAATGCACTTTGAAACCCTTAACAAAACTTGCTGCAAACAGGGGTCCCGCTCGAGCGAAACTTTCTTCGCTCGAGCGAACATGAAAACATGTGAGAGGCCGCTCAAGCGCAACCTCCTTCGCTTGAGCAGTCTGCAAATTTTGGAAAAGTACTACTTATGTGAAATCTCCACTTGATGGCCGTTCGACGGTTGCTCGAGCATGAGAATGAGGTCCCCGCTTGAGCGCAACTTCTGTCGCTCGAGCGGTCTGTAAAATGTGAAAACTTTTGAGAGCTTGAATTTCTCGCTCGAGCTAACTTTTGGTCGCTCGAGCAGAAGTGCAAGATCACAGAGTGGTTGCTCGAGCACAGATTATGTCGCTCGAGCAAAAGTGCAGAATTTGGAATTTCCAGATTGCACTCCCAAGCTCTAAACTCGAATTACACCCTTCAAGACTCATCTTTTTGGGCCATATTTCCAGAAAACATTTAGAAACTTGTAAAATACCATGATTTAAAGATCATTTCACTAAATCAAGGCCCCAAGGCATGCTAATTGATCAAAACTCCAACTTGAAATTATGAATATGCCATGAACATGACATGCATGAATTACTTTGAACTTCAGTTTTCCAAAACACAATCAATTAAGGTCAAATGGTAAGAAATCTGATGAATTCTCAAAACCAAGTCAAGATAGATACATGCATGTGAAAATTCTTTAGAAATCTACTCAAAATGCCATGATATATGCATGCATGCATGATATGGTTCAATCATCTTCATTTCTAGCTCAATTCTTGTACTATCCATCATAATTCTCTAGAGTTCATGTCTTACACATTATAATTGTACAATCTAGGGGTTGAATTCTTACCTAGAGTCTTAATTGCACAAGTGTAGAAGTTTCATTTCCCAATCTTCTTTAATTCTCCAATGATTCTTAGCAATTCTCCCCTCTCCTAGGTTTGATCTCAACTTCTTCCTTCTCTCACTCACTCTTAGGTTTTTGACATCAAGAATGAAGATGTAAGAGGGTGTGAAAGTGTAACTAAGGGTCACTTATGCCTTATATAGGCTTATTTAATAGCATAAATAAATTGTTGATCAAACCAATCAATTATACACTAAATTATTCTAATTTAATCGTTCCGAAATGATTCTAATTAAACCTATCATAATGTTCTAAAAATCCTAAATAGCACATAAATCAAGTCAATTTCATAATTAGATACCGATAAGGCCTTCAATTCACAAGAAGAAGCCGAAATGCAAACAAATCTTTCTACGATAAACAGATATAAGCACAATAATACGACACACACACACACATGCAATTAATCCAGAATTTCACTTGATTACTGATTAGGCTCATTTAATCATGAATTAATGTTGATCAGAGGTCGGGATTGTTACAGCCTTCCCCCTTTAAAGAGTTTGGTACTCCAAACTCGAATTGCCTTTATTTTAGAAGAACACTAGATCCAAAGGAAATAAGTCAGAGTATCTCTTCATCATGTCTTCTTCCATTTCCCAAGTTGCATAAGTCCCTCCGTTTGTTTTCCATTCAACCTTCACTAATGGAATTTCCTTGTTTCTCAATCTCTTGATTCTTTGGTTAACCACCTGAATTGGCCTTTCTTCGTACGTATAATCTTCTTTCAGAAGTACATGGGTTGGTTTAATGACATGTAACGGATCTCTCAAATAATCTTGAGGCATTGAAACATGAAAAATGTTGTGCATATTTTCTATCACCGGCGGTAGGGCTAGTCAGTATGTTACTAAGTTGATTTTTTCTAAAACTTCATACGGGCCAACGTATCTTGGTGTTGGCTTTCCTTTCACCCCAAATCACGTCTGACCCTTCATTGGCGTTACTTTTATAAATACATGGTGACCGATTTCGTATTCTCTATCCCTTCTCTGGACATTCGCATAACTCTTTTGGCGGCTCTGTGCAGTTTTCAAATGTTGTTCAATCAGTTTCACTTTCTCAGTTGTTTCTTGCACAAGTTCTGGTCCCAACAAAGGTCTGTCACCTACTTTAGCCTAGTAGATTGGAGACCGATACTTTCTACCATACAAAGCTTCATAAGGAGCCATGCCGATACTCAAATGGTAGCTATTGTTATACAAATTCAACCAATGGCAAATTGGTTTCCCAATTGCCTTGAAAGTCTAGGGCACACATTCGTAACAGGTCTTCCAATATCTGAATGGTCCGTTCAGATTGGCCATCTGTCTGTGGGTGATAAGCACTGCTTAGTCTCAATTCAGTCCCCAGAGCTTGCTGTAGACTTTGCCAAAATCTTGAAGGGAACTTAGGATCTTTGTTAGATACAATAGATATTAGCACGCCATGTAATCTCACAATCTCATTAACATACAAGTTAGCCAACTTATCCGCATTATACAAAGATTTGACAGGTAAGAAATATGCAGATTTAGTCAAATGATCAACAATTACCCAGATAGAGTCCACACCTTGAGGAGAGCGAGGTAATCCCACTATGAAGTCCATTGTGACATGTTCCTATTTCCATTCCGGCATTGGAAGCAGCTGTAGCAATCTGGCAAGTCGTTGATGTTCAGCTTTAACTTGTTGGCAGTGCAAACATCTAGCTACAAAATCTACAATACACTTTTTCATTCCCGGCCACCAGAAATTTTGTTTCAAGTCATGATACATCTTTGTGTTTTCTGGATGCATAGCAAATTTCAAATTGTGAGCTTCAGTTATGATGCGTTTCCTCAAGTCAAAACAATCTGGTACATAAAGGCGATTCTAAAATTTCAACACATCATTGTCAAGCACAAATCCCAATTTTAGTTTTGAGTCAATCTCATCAATAATTTTCCTCAGAAACTCATCTTCATGTTGTTTCTCTTTAATTTCTTTAATGATTGCAGGTTGGGTAGATATGGCAGCCAAGATCCCGCCTTGTTTTCGCAACACAATTTCAATTTCATTCTTCTCCAAGTCACACAATAACTCTCTCCAACCGGTGAGCAAACATGACAAATTCTCAGTAGATTTTTGGCTCAATGCATTTGCAACGGTATTTGCCTTCCCTGGATGATACAAGATTTGCAAATCATAGTCTTTGATCAATTCCAACCATCTCCTTTGTCTCATGTTCAACTCTTTTTGGGTAAATAAATATTTTAAGCTTTTATGATCTGTGTATACGTCACAAGTTACTTGTCACGACCCAAACCCGCCCCTAAAAGTTTGGCATCACAACCAGCTATTAATCCTTGGATTATCAAAGACCTTCCTGTATAATAAAAATAATCAGGGCTTGCAAAAGCAATAAACAAAAACACCAATAGTCCAATGAGCTATACATCTATATGAACAAATAATTACATGCAAAAACGTTAATTTATCCACATTCAGTACATAACTTGTAACTTAACATTTATACATAACGTATGCACATAACGACAGTGTACTTCACGATCAAAAGCCTAACAACGGCCTTCTTGGCCTAGCCCCAACTCAGAGGCACACAAATCAACTTAGTAGGCTTCAAAATGGTGACTCAGCTATAGACCCCTTCTAGGCTTGCCATTCAAAATGCTCACCTATACATATATATATATATATAAACAGTGAGCTAAAGCCTAGTGAATAACATTAACGTAAAGGGGTTAGTGAACGAATTCCAAATATAATATCCGTAAAACAAATCTTATCACAATCAATCATGTCAGTCTCATATCAGAACATAACGTAATGGTACATCTCACAAAATATATCACATATCGTCTTCTAACTAGAGTAATCAGTTCCGGATACCGATTAAACAAATATCACCACAATGAAGTGGCTAACGAGATCTCATAAACAATCATGTGTCATGGACCCGCATTCACATGCCGTCCTCCATGACTTGGGACTATCTGTGGATGCCATAATATATTTGCAAATAGGACATTCGTTCATATGATCAAAATAGCATTTAAGAACTTATTACTTAACGATAACAGTTAAAACATAATTCATATCAACATATCTTTACAGAAATGTTACTTACAGTGGTCTTCCAATATCCGTTGTTCGGTCTTCGAGTCTTGACCTAAAAATACAAACATTCACAGCACAATTTCTCAATACACAGTCAAGTCATGCAGTTGGCTCTTAACCTTATTCGTTACTCGATCGTTCAATTACTTCTATTCTTTTCTTACTTTATTTCATACTCATGAAATGCTAATGGATGTAAATGACACGCGAAAATCATGTACATGAAGGCTCAGAAGTTAAAAAACGGAAAGGAAACAAAATTGGAAAATCTATCCTGTTTGGCCCCACGTGCGGTGGCCTTGGCCACACGAGCGGCGGAACTGCAGAATGCATTTTGGCCCAAAACAAGGTTGGCCGCTCGAGCGGTCTGGGGGAAAAACTAGTCTGAAAATCTGCTTTGGACCAAAACTCTTTCTTTTGCAAAATCAACTTCAAATTCATGAAAATCAAGGCTCAAAACACTTGAAAACAACTTTAAACTAGAATGTTTGGATATCAAACACAAATTATGGTTACAAAGCAATCTCCATTTCCATGCAAAAATAATCAAACCTTTGAATTGAGATATATAGTTCTAAACATACAAGTTTAAGTGCTAAATTTCCAAATCTCATGAAATTTCTTTCACTTTTGAAGAACTAGACATGAATTACGATGTTAAAACAATTCTCATGAAAACCATGTCATGCATGTAAGGATTATGAGCTAATTCATTCAATTCTTCCACATATATATATATATATATATACATGCATGTCTTAATTCTTAGCAATATGAGCAAAACCTTCATTTGATCATCAATTCTTCTTAATTTCAGCCTTAATCTTTAAAGATGTTGCATGTGTAAATTTCAATTTCAAGAAATTAGAGAGAGAATGCTTACCTTACTTGTTGAATTATGAGAGTCCAAGGCTATCTTCTATCTAAGTTCTTCTTTTCCTCCTGTTGGTGTTCTTTTCTTTCCTCTCTTCTACTCTTTGAACTCTCCAGCACAATCTCTCCCTCTCACTCTACGTGTGTAACTTGTATGACACCTAACAAGACCCACTAACCTCTCTCTTTCTTTGCTATTCAATTTTTTGAGTAGAAAGCTCTATAACAATAATAATAATTCATTTCATTAATTACAATCAAGTAATTCAAATGCATTTAATCTCATTATCTCATAATCTTAATTACACCAAATTAAATTATACTAAGGTGAATTAGGCTTTAACGAACCATCTTTAAACTCAATACAAGTAATGAGAGCCAAACATAACTTTACGAATCAGACAAAAATCAATTTTTAATCAAACTTCCCAAATGATTCTAAAAATTCCAATTAACATTTTTATGTACTCAATTTCAATTTCTGAACCCAGTAAGGTCATCAATTTCAATTCCAAAGTTGTATTCTCAACAAATAATTGCCCAATTTGGACAGATATACACTAATTAAATCATAAAATCCGCAATTAACACATGGATAATTTAGATAATTATAATTTGCTTTTTTGGGGTGTTACATTACTCCATACAGGTAATGGTGCCAAATTTTTAAAGCAAATATCACAGCAGCTAATTCAAGGTCATGAGTTGGATTGTTCTTTTTATGAGGACGAAGTTGTCAAGAAGCATAAGCAATCACTTTTCTATTTTGCATCAACACACACCCCAAACCTTTGTGGAAAGCATCACTATAAATTTGAAACCCATCAGTACTATTAGGCAAAGTCAAAATTGGTGCAGTTACTAACCTAGTCTTTAACTCTTGGAAAGCAGTCTCTCTTTAATCAGTCCAATCAAATGGTGTAGCTTTCTGTGTCAATTGAGTGAGTGGCAAGACAAGTTTGGAAAAATCTTTTACAAATCTGCGATAATAGCCTGCAAGTCCTAGAAAACTTTGAACTTCTAATACATTTGTCAGTCTAGGCGATTCACAATAGCCTCAATTTTACGTGGGTCAATGGAGATACCATCCTTGTTGATTACATGCTCCAAAAATGCTACCTGTCAAGCCAAAATTAGCATTTGAAAAATTTTGCATATAGCTTCTTTTCTCTCAGAATCTATAAAACAATTCTCAGGTGGTTTTCATATTCTTCCCTACTTTTAGAATAAATCAATATATCATCGATGAACATAACAATAAACTCATCAAGGAATTGTTTGAATACTCTATTCATTAAGTCCATGAATGCTGCAAGTGCATTAGTTACCCCAAATGGCATGACTAATAATTCATAATGTCCGTATCTAGTTCGGAAAGCGGTTTTCTCAATGTCTTCTGCTTTTGCCTTTAGCTGGTGATATCTGGATCTAAGGTCTATCATAGAGAACACTTGTGCTCCTTGAAGTTGATTAAACATGTCATCTATTCGGGGTAGTGGATACTTGTTCTTGACAATTGCTTTGTTCAACTCACGGTAGTCAATACATAGTCTTAAAGACCCGTCTTTATTTTTGACAAATAACACTAGAGCACCCCAAGGTAAAGTGCTCAGGCAGATAAACTTCTTGTCTAATAATTCCTGGAATTGAGTTTTTAATTCCTTCAGTTTAGAAGTGGACATTCTGTATGGGGTTTTAGAAATTGGTTGTGTCCCGGGTATTACATCAATGGTGAACTCAATTTCTTTGTCAATTAATTCCCCAGGTAGGTCAGTAGGAAACACATCAAGAAATTCACGCACTATAGGTATCGTTTCCTCATTAGTACTATTCGAAGGCTCAGTCAACACACAACACAAGTAGCTCTGACAACCTTTCCTTAACAATTTCCTAGCTTTCACAAATGAAATCAAGTATGGCAGAGAAACTACCCCATTTCCAGTAAAAACAAACTCAACCATACCAGGTGGTCTAAACACAACAAATTTATTCGCACAATCAATGGTGGCGCAATATTTAGTCAACCAATCCATACCCAGAATACAATCAAAATGATCAATGCTCAGGGGCAACAAATCAAGATACAATGTCATATTACCAATCATAATATCACATGCCAGATAGACATAAGCACATATCATAGAACCCCCAGACGGTGTAGACACATATAGTAAACAGTTCATAGGTTCTAATGGTCTAGTTAATTTTCGAGAAAAAGTATGCGATACAAATGAATGCGTGGAACCAAAATCAATCAGCACATAGGCATTCTAAGCGCAGATAAAGATTATACTTGACACCATTGACTCAGTATTCTGTACATCCCCAGGTATTAATGCAAAAACCCGGCCTTGTCTCAAAGTTTCTTCTCCAGTATTGGCCTTCATATTGGTTCTTGGTACAAGAGCAGATTTGGTTGAACTTGCTGCAGGATGGGTAGTCATGTTGAGTCTCATCAGGTAGTCTCTAATCATGTGGCCTATCTTGCCGCATCGAAAACAAGCACCAGATACACGATGGCATATGTCCCTATGTTTCCTTCTACATTCTGGACAAATTGGCATAGACCCACTGCTTTGGCTTGAGCTACTTGACGATCTAGTATTTTGCTTCTTTGGAAATGATCGGTCCTTCTTGAAATTAAATCCGGTCTTTTTACCTCTCCATTCAGTTGTTGGAGTCGTAGCTTGTTTCTTTGCTGCTAGTATGGCCTCTGCCATCAATGCCCTATCAAGCACTTCTACATAAGTAGGCAATTTCAAGACACCTACTCGATCAAATATTTCTAGATCTAGTCCTTCAAACTTCCGTGCTTTCTTATAATCTGTTGTAGACGCGCCCGTGGGCTTCCATCTAACAGTTCGGACTCGATTTTGTGTCGGTTCTAAATCTGAACCAAAGAGTCCAAATCCGGCAAATCGTTTGAGAAAACAGATTTTTGAAAAAGTAGTGCCAAACATGGACTGCTTTGCCAGATTACAGAGTCGCCACCTAAATATTTTAAAATGGGAAATTTAGGAAACCCTGACTCGGTGCCGAAGGCCACATGTCCGTCATCGCCAAAGTGGTCTTGGCTCGGGAGCTTGGGTACGATCGGGGAAGGTCAGCTATGAGCACCTTCCTTCGATCCAAGACCGGCCTCTACTAACCGTGATATCCGTTTTTGAAAACTTTATGCATTCTTATTCTAATTGTTAGCCTAGAATTACTATGTTATGCGCGCAGCAAACAAGTATAGACTAGATCGCCTAATTTGGAAATAAACATTGCATATCCGTTTTGTCTCGAAAAACGTATTAGATTTTGCTACTCGCAAGTAGGCTAAAATACGGATTTCAACGAGTTGTTCCAACTCAGGCAATCCAACCTCCACCCATAGGCATTCAAACAGTAATATCACATACGCATTTAGCCGCATGTTAAGCATACTGTCATGGCAACATTCACACGCATGTGGTATGCTAAAGCGTAAAGACTTACATCGTACTCCGTGCCCAAAACAATAACCCGGTTAGCAAACATACATGACCTAGTTCATGTTAAGTGGCTAATGCGACACAGGCATAGATGCAATCTAGAGTAGGCTCGGCTGACCCTAAACATGGCATATGGAATGCGCGAGTAGCACGTATTCAATTTGGAATTGAAAATTGCAATGCAGTTTGTATGATGTACCGAGCCCGGTGCATGTAAACAAATGCATGAATGCACGCATGCATTGCATAAGGTATGCTAAAATAAGTATGCCCTAATCTACCATCGAAAGCGGGTAAATAAAAGGGATAGAAAGAAATGGGGATTGGAAGACATACACCCACTCACTCACACTTATTACAAATTGCGCCCTCACTCAGGGGGACCAAAAGAATAATACAGTCCAAAGAATAAATGAATAAATTATTACAAAATTCTAATTACTAAAATTAAATCAAGTAAATAAAAGAAAGAGGGCCTCAACCCTGCCTCAGGACGCGCGAATGATGCATGTTCGAATCCGACTCGCCCGGAAAACCCACACCGCACCACTGCTGCCTCTGTTTTTACTGCCCTGCTTCTCCAAAATTTGCTAAAGCCCCAGGAAATCTTCCTTGTGTTCTGCTGAGTGCCACCGGCTGGGGGAAATTTCCACCGGCTGCTTGTGGTGGCCACCGGCTGCAAAATGGTCTGTCGGCCGAAATCTGATCTTGGTCGGCACTCTTTCCCACGGTCGGCACAAAATTCTGCGAGAATCTGCTTTAAAGAATGACGGTGCATGGTATTGGATCTTTGAGCATATTTATGCATGGCCAATGCTTCCTATCATGAATGGGACTCAAGGAAACATGGCTCTTGGTTCTAGGGCTATCAATTGTGCACCTTGATGCATGATAGCCTAAGGTACCAAGGTTGCATTTCAATGTAAAAATGCATGCAACACAACAATGATAACTAAGTCCCTATCATGCCAAAGTCAAGGGCCTTAGTGACATGGGAATTGAGGTGTGTTTTGTCACTTGAGGTACAAACACCCCTCATTTCCCACACTTGGTTTGACACCCCAAACCAAGTAATGAAATGCAACTCATGTAAACATGCAAACACGCAAACATGCAAACATGTATTATGGAAATTAGGATGCTTGCACACTAGGTATCACACCACTAACACATTAGTCATGCAAAATGCTAGAGTGTACAAGATGCTATCATCATGCCGATATGGACCAATCAAGCACAAGACCACCATGCTATAACATCTAATGGGGCAAACATGCAACAAGTACATAACAAACATGCAATGAGGGACTTAGCCACAATGGGGCAGCCCTCAAGCCTCCCCAAAACAGTGGCAAAACATGCCCAAAATGGTGACCAAAATGTTATACAAATTATGCAAATTAATGAGCCTAAACTTAAGGCATCAAAGAGAGTATCTTTCCGTCATTACCGAAGCCACTCATGGCATGGATTAGGCCACCAAAACAGAGCATTAGAATGCAAAATGACACCCGAATCCCCTCACATGGCAGCCCCAAAATGCACCAAGTATGCAAGCATACACAATGCCAATCCCTAGGCATACAAGAGCACACCCTTAAAGCATGAAATAGGCTACATATGCATACATACAAACATGATTTATGGACTGAAATAAGGTCACAAATGATGCCAAATCATGAGGGTGATCAATGTAGAACATACTAGGGGCCAAAATGCATGAGGCTTAAAAGCCTAAAATACAAAGCGACCACGTCAAGCACACTATACATGGCAAAATCAGTGGCTCACGGCCCTTATACATGGTAATATGATGCTAACACCCTCATGGAATCAAGCTAAAATGTGCAAAGAACATGGCCTACATGCATGGCATGCTTTTAGGCGAAGAGAGCATTTCAAAGCAAGTATGAGAGGTATGCTAGAGGCCACAAATCCGGCCAAAAACAGAGGTTAGACATGCCCCAAAACACTCAAAAAAATTCTGAAATGAAGCTAAATGCAAGTATGCACACATGCTACCTCATGAGCCAAGAATGAAAGCCAAAGGTGGACAAAGGGGAGAGGGGTGTCCCTCCCCTACATGAGACTTCCAAACACCTCCCTCACCACTGAAAACCCACTGGTTTTCAGTGGTGAGAAGACCAAAAACACTGAAGTTAAACAATGCTCCAAATAAAGGCACAAAAGGACCAAAACAAGGCCTAAAAGAGTGAGGTTTCACTCAAATACAAAAGTGACCTTAATGAATGTTCTTGAGCAAGTAAAAACAGGATTTTTTTATGTTATGCACAAAGCTTAAATCACAAAGCAAGAGGGGTAGAAACTAGTTGCAAGAATGGGGAAACTAAAGTAAAGAGTTTACCCTTGAAGATCCAATGAAGAAAAGGTGAAGCAGCCCTCCTCTAATGATCAAAACCAGTCCAAGATCACACAAAACAAACCTCCAAGCTTCCCAATCTCGGATTAAGGTGTAGTAGTGTGTGTAATGGTGTAAAAGTAAGGTGAAATCACACTTTTTGGTCCAAAAACACACACACAAGAGGAGAGGGAGGGAGATATAGATATATATGTATGTATAAGCTCTGGTTCTGCCCTTCAATCTCTAACCTTGAGCCAAGAGGAGAAGCCTTGCTTATATAGGCAAGCAAAGCTTACAAGCTAAGCCAACTAAAGGTTCATCCCTCCATACACGTGTATGGAGGGGAGCAAAAGGTGATACAGCTGTCTAAAAATATCTCATAAAGCAGCTGTACAGTGGTCGGCAGGGTAAAATGGTCATTTTACCAAAAAGAGTGCTGACCGGCACAAAATAATGCCGACCGGCACAATATAGTGCCGGTGGCAACACCAGCCAGCCGGTGGTCTCTAGCCACAGCCGGTGGTATGTGGGGATGCCTCAGAAGGCATTCCTTGCCCCTCAAAGGCAAAGCACAAGTGTTTGGTGCAAAACCAGACACAAAACAGTCAAGTTCGGAGGTCCTGAGGCAAGGCGCGCAGCCGAGAACTCCGGAAACTCCAAACAAACACAAACATGGATAATCACCGAGTGTTCAAGCGGTGACGTCCAAGTCTTGAGGACGGTCAAAAATGGGGTGTCTACATCTGTGTCCACCATATGAGGAGCAAATCTGGCCAACTTGATGAATTTAGCCTCATATTCAGCCACGGACATCTTCCCTTGCTTAAGTTCTTGGAATTCATAAACTTTTTGATCTCTAAAGCATTGGGGAAAGTACTTGTTGTAGAAGATCTCATTGAATTGACCTCAAGTCATATTCCTATTACTATTTTGGATCAATAACCACTATCTCTGAGCTTCATCTTTAAGAGTGTAGGTGGCCAATAAAACCTTCTG
Organism: Camellia lanceoleosa; assembly: GCA_025200525.1. NCBI lineage: Eukaryota > Viridiplantae > Streptophyta > Magnoliopsida > Ericales > Theaceae > Camellia > Camellia lanceoleosa. The sequence goes on from CM045761.1 coordinate 149,442,574, forward strand.
AGTCTCAGTGCAGGGAAACACTTCAAATAATTTCTCCATTTCTAGTAACCATGTCTCCGCTTTCAACGATTCAATACCACCCAAGAAAGTTGGCGGTTTCATCTTTATGAATTTCTACGTTATATTGATGATGTCATTATTATCTAACTCAACTTGGACTGGAGGGGGCAGAAGAGGCATCGGTTGTTGTCTTTGTTGCTGTGCTATTGCTTTAATTAGAGCAGTAATCATTTGTTCTATTCGGCTTATGCGAGCCTCTGAGGATTCACTTGTATAATTACTTCTTGCATTCTTCATTAGCCATAGGTAAACACAACAATAATAAACATGTGTGTAAACCCTTCCATAATGTTCAGAATATTCAGTTTCAGTTCATTTGTTTCATTTATGTGAGGTCAAGTTGAATTCATGTTCAGATCCAATTGTCACAGTAATTAACTCACACACTCACACATGTACATGAATATCCCTACTTCTTTTCTAGGACATCCTATAGCTCATATGGACTCGTGTGTGTGGTAAGACGCGTGCTCTGATACCACTCTGTCATGACCCAAACCCGCCCCTATAGGTTTAGTGTCGTAATCGGCTAGTAATCCTTGAATTACCAAAGGTCTTTGAACAGAATGACATGTAATGAGGGGCTGCAGAAGCAAATATAGAAAATATACAATGTCCATAGATCTGTGTTAACGTATATGAGGCAGAAATCTTCAAAACAAACTTATATATGTATATACGTGACGACATAAATACATTAGTCATACATTACCCAATAATACAAATGAAGCCAAAAGGGGACTTAGCCCAATGTACAGATAAGCAAAACAAAGCAAAAACATCTGTAGCAAGGTTACAAAACTAAACATTTCAAAAGCGAACTTTCCCGGGAGGCACAATGGCTAGCTGACTCAAAACTCTAGACAACAGTTTAGGCCTGGTCACGCGCATGCTCACCTACATATATAAAATAAATAATGAGCGGAAGCCCAGTGAATAATAACGGAGTAAAGGGTTTAAATGAATGATGTCCATAACAGGTACAAAAATCAAAGTTCATAGTAGAAACAGATTTATATTCATGTTCTTGTTCGAACTACATACAAAAATCAGAGTTCATGCTTCGTTATACATGGTACATCCATTAGCGTTAACTTGCTTGTTAGTTCTATTGGGAACCTCCAGTACCGGGAAACCTGTAACTTGCTTGAACCACGGTATTATTACCCTTGGGTAAGGGCCATAAGACCACGGTATTATTACCCCCAGGCAAGGGCCTTGCTTATAAACCACGGTATTGTTACCCCCAGGCAAGGGCCTTGTGCTAAGGATGCCACGAATACTTGTTAAAAATTGAACAATCATTCATTAGAAAAAATATAATATTTCATAAACAAAGCATTTCTTGTCATATCATATCATATAAGAAATTACTTAGACGTAAACATAGCTTTATAAGGTTATTACTCATACATGGCTCCACTTGCAGAACAGATAAATCAGATAACTTGTAGCGCGTAACCTACACACACATAGTAGAAACACATAATGAAACACACACTCGGTTGGTACTTAACTTATTTTGTTTCATTCCTAGTGTGTTTCTAAGTCTTAATCTCTTATTGGGTCTTAATCATGACCTAGGAATGCCTAGGATGCAATGTGGATGCCAAAATGCACTTTGGAACCCTTAACAAAACTTGCAAAAAACAAGGGTCCCGCTCGAGTGCAACTTTCTTCGTTTGAGCGGACATGCAAACAAGTGAGGGGCCGCTCGAGCGCAACCTCCTTCGCTCGAGCGGTCTGCAAACTTCGGAAAAGTATTGGTTGTGTGAAATCTTCGCTCTATGGTCGCTCGAGCATGAGAATGAGATCCCCGCTCGAGCGCAACTTCTGTCGCTCGAGTGGTCTGTAAAATGTGAAAACTTTTGGGAGCTTGCATTTCTCGCTCGAGCGAAATTTTGGTCGCTCGAGTGGAAGTGCAAGATCACAGAATGATTGCTCAAGCAGAAGTGTAGAATCTGGAATTTCCAGATTGCACTCTCAAGCTCCAAACTCGAATTACACTCTTCAAGACTCATCTTTTTGGGCCAAATTTCTAGAAAACATTTAGAAACTTGTAAAATACCATGATTTGAAGATCATTTCACTAAATCAAGGCCCCAAGGCATGCTAATTAACCAAAACTCTAACTTGAAATTATGAATATGCCGTGAACATGACATACATAAATTACTTTGAACTTAAGTTTTTCAAAACATGATCAATTAAGGTCAAATGGTAAGAAATCTGATGAATTCTCAAAACCAAGTCAAGATAGACACATGCATGTGAAAATTCTTTAGAAATTTACTCAAAATGCCATGATATATGCATGCATACATGCATGATATGGTTCAATCATCTTTATTTCTAGCTCAATTCTTGTATTATCTATCATAATTCTCTAAAGTTCATGTCTTACACATCATAATTGTACAATCTAGGAGTTGAATTCTTACCTAGAGCCTTAATTGCACAAGTGTAGAAGTTTCACCTCCCAATCTTCTTCAATTCTCCAACTATTCTTAGCAATTCTCCTCTCTCCTAGGTTTGATCTCAACTTCTTCCTTCTCTCACTCACTCTCAGGTTTTTGACATCAAGAATGAAGATATAAGAGGGTGTGAAAGTGTAACTAAGGGTCACTTATGCCTTAAATAGGCTTATTTAATAGTATAAATAAATTGTTGATCAAACCAATCAATTAGACACTAAATTATTCTAATTTAATGAATTCTAATTAAATCTACCATAATGTTCTAAAAATCCTAAATAGCACATAAATCAAGTCAATTTCATGATTGAATGCCAATAAGGCCTTCAATTTACAAGAAGAAGCAGAAATGTAAACAAATCTTTCTACGATAAACAGATATAAGCACAATAATGCGACACACACACACATGCAATTAATTCAGAATTTCACATGATTATTGATTAGGCTAATTTAATCATGAATTAACGTTGATTAGAGCTCGGGGTTGTTACAGCGGGAAACCGTCAAACGGGACCCATGTAAACGTAGGCTATACAAGCACTACAATTGCCATTTCACGAAAATTTCGTCCATGGGATCGGCATCCATATATACGCACGTTTTTCGGGACTTTCACCCTGGACACACAGGCCAACTTAATTTAATGGAGTCCATCTCCTTTCTCCTCTCAAACATCATACATATACAATGTTTTAAAACACAATCATATTCAATGGCAACCGATAAGAGATTAATTTTCAATTCACCTAATCTACATATAATGTTTTACAATAACCATTTCCTAGATTTACCATTTTATTTACTTTTTCCAAATAGCACAATATATGTGATCCAAAATATGATTTTCAAAATGAAACAAATGCTTTTCAAACATAACACAAGAATTTCCAAAATCTCTTTCCAAAACATATAGTTTAAATCCTCAAAATTCATTGCAAGCTGCATGATATGTATGATTTATAAACAGTCCAGTTTGCCTAGTTAACATGCAATTTCTACAACAATCATAGCGATACACCGATAGCCTAACACAAATATCTCTAAACAGATAAATAAATTCCATTAAAGATACACTTCTTCCCAAATCTCAAATGGGGGTGATAATACATATATAACTCCACTATTATCCTTAATCATCATTTCAATTCACATTTCTCAACATTTATTCCATTTCCTTTTTACAATCTCAAAATTTACAATTTAGGGCATAACTCCATTCCTCTTTGAAAATTCATTTCAATGCAAGAAATAGCTCATTCAACAAATATCAACTCTAATTTCATAATCACAACCTTTTTCAAGAAAACATTTAGAAACCCATCTTTTACATTTTGAATTGATAATCCAACAATTTCCCCAAAAGACCAACATTTTATGGTTTCTTCAAATTAGGGCTTTTCACTTTTAAAACTCGCATACATTCTTTATAAGTGGAAAATAAACTTTTGTAGCTAAACCACAGCTCAACAACCCCATTTGGAGCAAACCGTAACTTACAAACAAATCATCAAAAATCAATCCAAGAACAATAGAATCTATCTATTTAAAATACACCACAAATACACTACCGAACTCATATTGAGTATAAGAAATAGACCCTACCTCTTGAAGCAAAAAGAAAACAAGTTGGAAAAATCACCAGCGACGAAACAACGATCCGTTGAGATTAAATAGAAGCCCTCGCCATGCTCTACGTTTTGGTATATGCAACTAGGGATCAAAGATGTAGAATAGATGAAATCAAGCCTAAAAAGCTTGAGAAAACAAAAATTGAAGAAGGAGAGAGAGAAGGGAGTGAAAAGTGAAGTGGTTTGAACCAAAAAGTGACTTTTAAAGTTGCTCTCGAACGCACTATGCTCACAACACGGATTCGCAAATTTCAAACAGGTGTAACTCCTTTGTCTAGACTCCGTTTAGGGTCGTTCTTGTGTCCAAATTGAATCTCTGGAAGTAAGCTTTCCAATAGTTCTAGTCTCACGTCAAGATTCAAAGTGTGGAAAGAGAAAATGATAAAAGAGTGAAGACTACTCAATAATAACTATTTGAATTTGGAGTTTTTGATTCAATCTCACCCAACCACTATGGTAACACCTCAACTAAGGCTCAAATATCGACTAAGAAGGTTCACAATCAAGATAATCAAAGAGTCAAATATAATTCCATTATAACAAGAAGTACAGAGTGCTACATTTTTCGTTGCCGAAAGTATTAGCGATGCAAAAAAAAAAAAAAAAACCAAATAGTTTAGCTGCCAAATACCAAAAAATCGTCAGTTGTAAAGTAACATTTAGTCGCTAAAAATTATCTTAAATAGATGCCATGTTAGGTTTTAGTGACCCACAAAAACGTCGCTAAAACATCCTTCAGCTACCAAACAAATTAGTTGTTGAATGCCAAATCTTTTAGTGACCAATTAAGATTTTGGTTGCTATAAATTCATATCCTATTTCACATAGACTTTTAGCAACCGAAACAAATTGTCACCAAAAATAAATTAACAACTGAAAAGCCTGTCATCAAAAATTCATTATTTTTTTTTTTTACAATTTCCCTATTCAATTCATAAACCTGCAAAAATAATCCAAACCCGCACTTACTTTTTCTGTGCATCACTTCTACACACACATGCAATCAAAAAAAAAAAAAAATTAATACATTGTGCAAAGCATCTAAACTATAAACTTAATTAATTCAAAAGTAGTAGCATATTAAACATAAGAAAAATATCAAATCCAAAATATTCAACATAAGTAAATCCCTTACAATTCGAAACTTAAAACATATACACAATGATTCCAAAATAACTTCCAAGTTACAAAATCCTATGACAAAATATATCCAAATATTCAAAATGTAATCCTTTGATGCTCTCCAAAATACATTTCATCCATTGCCAATCTGTCAAACATATGAAAAAAAATTACAATATTAAAATGTTAGTAATAAAATGCTTAGTCTCAAAATTATGATAATCAAACACAACAACCACCCGTAATTATATTGCCCAAAAAATAAAAGAATAACAGCAAAAAAAAAAAAAAATTACAAAAGCTGGCTCATTAACCAAACATACAACCACCTATATGATAATTTCTAAATTACAAAAGCTAAGATGAAAGTAATTTGGAAAAGGACCAAGTATGGTGGAAGTTTTCCCCTTGTGTTGCCCTAATAGGAAAAAGAATTAATTTAAGGGTAAACTACCAATAGGTCTTAATAGTTAGACTTAATTCCCATCAAGTCCTATTAAAGACAAGTTTTGGTAAAATTGTTGCTAAAAATAATTTTTTTGGGACCATTTTTTATATATGTCACTAAAAATTGACACTTAGTGACTTTTTTTGTCATGATTTTTATAAATTGTCACTAAAACTTACAATTAATGATTTTTTTTATAAATTTTTTTTCTCATAGAGCCTATTAGACAATAAGTCCACTTATTATGACCTATACGTAAGTACCCCTTAATTTAATTGACAAAGATTGTAACTTTTGTTTGACGCATTTATGGAACCATAGTCATTACAATAAAAAAAAAAAAAGGGTAGACATCATAGTTATTCACATGGGATGACTGGCTTTTTACTTAGGATTTTTAGGATTTTAAAGGTGGCTTTATGCTTTATTTTTAACTTCTTAACACTACAACCTACATAATACTAGCTAGGATGATGAAGACTAGCCTTTCAAACCTCGTATATATATGCGTCCTAATGTACTAAAACAAGCTATAATTTGATCGAAATTGAAGAATAATGAACGAGTGGTTTGAACGGCTTTTGGTTGGCTGTTGTCAAGTTTTGTTATGTTCTGTATTGGTTTGTGAGACTTGAGACAGGATAGCCAAAGTGTTTGTTGTGCCTTGGTTTTCTTTTTGGTTTCTCACCAACCTCCCTCCCCTTTATTGATGTAATCCTTGAATCTTGTACTTTGTGATTTATCAATGAAGTTCTTTTTTTAGCTGATAAAAAAAAGACTAAATATTTCTATTTTGCAAAAGGTGGAAGGCTTATTAGAAACTTGGATTGAAGCAAAAATAAATATCAATTGAAGCAATGGCATGACATGGCATCACACAAGTTAGAACTTATAAGAAAAAATCTCTGTTTTGTATATAAAAAGCAGTACTTTTATGAATTTAAATATTAATTTTAAACTCTTTAAATAATAGGACTGAAACCTCTCTGTAATTCTTTATTATTAGACTTTTTACTTAACAATCTTTCGTTCAATTCCATTCATTAAAATAATCAAACAAAATCAATCACATCTCAGTCCTATTACAATTTTTTCCTTAACATTGGTCTATCAATATGTTTTTCTAATTCATTTCCTTAAAAGATTTTCTTGTTCTCTACAGGACTATCACAACATATAACAAATCCCCTCCTCTTCCCTAATTTAAAAAAACAAAACAAAAAATGAGGCAATTAAAACAAACAAAAATGAGGCTCAACTTTCCATGTATTATTTGATTAAAAATGGCTTGAAAGCATAGGGAATTTAAAAAGCTAAACACAAGACCCCGTTAATTAATTAATTTATTGGAAAATATTGAATATATCAGTAGACCACCCATCTCTTCTTCAGCCCTCATTATGTTGTTATGTTTCCACTAAGTTTTGATTGGTTGCAAAAAGGTTACTTTTTTGTATCAAAGAAGGCTTGGGAACTTTGTAGTATAAAAAAAAAAGCCTCAGGGACTTTTTTCTATGCTTTCATACCCAAAACAAAACAAAACAAAACAAACAAACAAACAAACATACAAACATACAAAACAAAACCCCAACCTATACCTAAATCCAACCCACCTCAAGAAATAGAAATCTTTTAGAAACTCATTTCAAAAAATAAAAGTAGAAACCATTTGAAAACCCATTTCAATCATTGAAGAGAAGAGAAGAGATGCTGTAGAAGTCAAACCGTTTCATAACTGAAATCAAATAATTTCAAAACCATTTGACTCATAGAGAAACAAATTTCAAAAAATAGAGAGTAGAAATGGAAGTTTTTGTTACCTGTGATGATGAGATCCAATGGTGTGAAAAAATGTTTCCCAACAAAAGAGAGAAGAAGAATTCAACAATTTCCAAAAAAGTGAGTTACCTTTTGTAGAATTATTATCCTCAAGGTCCATTATGGCTTCACCTGTAACTCCTTCAACTTCTGCGACATCATTTACGATTTTACACCTCTGCAACATGTCCACTCACATTACAAGTCAACCAAACAAATAGGTAATTCACATAAATGTGAACTTCTTTTGATTACAAGAAATTATAACGTATTTGGGAAAATCATTAAGAAAACAAGCAATGCTGAACTGCACAATCCATAAGTCGCACTACTAATGAGTCACATTCTCCATACCTTATCCTATAGTGATCCATAAACCTTCTGGTATTTAGCTTCAAGGGCTGCTCTCTCCTGAAAAAAACTTTGCCTTCAACTCATTATGTTGGCTCTGCAATGGTACAACAAAGCATTACACTTCAACACACCCAAGAAATCTACGTACATACTTTATGAAACCATTTATATATCAAATGTTAAAGTCTAAAGAGAAACAAGGCTACAATATGACACCCAATGAGGACATCCCTATAAATAACCATATAATTAGCAATTCAACATCATTGACACATTCCTGAATAGAACCTAAGCTACCTAATTTGTGCATAATATTAGTTCAAAATGGAAATAAAGTAAAAGCTCATTCCTAAATGTCAACACTTATTCTCAACAAAGTGTAAACCCTTGCTACTTTTCCTAGTTCCTTCACTTCTAAAAGTTGGTTCTGTCATGCTTAATGACTTTTCAATCCCCATGGAAGTGGTTCTTGAAGTACTTTATTGGAATTTCAATAGAAAAAATGAATAATAAAATGCTTTCAAGATAAAATCCTGATAAGAAAAACAAAAACTCCATTCATTCCATTGTAACATTCTAGTGTACACATCAATATTACTAAACATTTGGAACCGAGACATAATGAAATCGGAACATATAAAAATTTGTAAATTCTAAGCTGTTTTCAATATTGCTTTCTGAGTTATAGAGACCTGGATATTGCATTATTTCTTACACGGACCTCCATACTTAAATGGCAATAATTTTTTGTATTATTTTATATATTTTAACACTAATTTATGTTTGGAAAAATCACTAAAAAAAATAATAAAAAAACCCCCCCAGAGTTTCACCCTTATAACGAAATATAAACATGAGCTTTCAATTTTGTCAATTTAAATCTTAATTTTTTTATATGTTTTCAATCTAAACCATAACTACCAGGAAAAAAAATATTTTAAACTCAATGTACTGGAAATACTGTCTCCAATGAAACACACATTTCATAGATCAATACTATTGTCCAAATCTATGCACTAGCATTTGAATTGCAACTGAAATTCTTATTGAGTTAAGAATAGTTTCTACATTTTGAGATACAATTTTCTATATATATATATATCTATATATTTTGAAGTAAGAGAAAAAAATTGCAGATTTTCTATTTCTATTTTCATAGACATATTAGCAAACATGTGGTGTGCATAATTTACACATAAATTAAAGTAAAGAAAAATGAGAACATAGAAACTACATGGCGGCACATCTTGGACGACAAATAAGCATGAAAGTAGCTATCTACATACTAGATTGTCCAACCATCTCGAAAGAGCATTAAAAAACAAAGCTGAATGGAGTTCCGTTTGCAAAAACACCAATAGAAAATGCATAACACAAAGGAAAGCAGAATGTAGTAGGGAATTTCACACACCTAGTTGTCTGGTTGTGCACTTGTTGTTCTTGGTTTCAGCATTTTTGAAAGATGTAGAGTTTTGCTGCTTCGCCGCTATACCCTTTGAAGGCACCTCAGCATTTGCCTAACTCAATAGCAACTGATACACCGCCATAGGATTGAAATGTAATAGATGACAGCAACAGTGGTAATTTCGCACTTCCACAAATTCAAGTTGGGGGCTTTCCTATGGACCTGTGGGTTAGTGAGAAAAGGGAGATAAAGGGGAAGCACCGTTTGAGGGAATGTCGTCGGCAGCGCTCAATCGGCGGCGCGAGAGACCGGGAGAAAGACATAAGAAGAAGAAAAAGCAACAAGCTCTAGTTCTGAAAAGGCAGAACAAGAGAATGAAATTGAAGACAAATAAGAAAAAAAAAAAAAAAAGGAGGATGAGGAGGAGGAGGCGGTGTGAGAGAGTGAAAGGGAGAGGGAGAAGGAGAGAGAGAGAGAGAAGAAGAAGAAGAACAATATTAGGTCAATTATTTGTTTATTCACCTAAAAGGGGCAGTCAACTCTTAAAAAAAATAAAGGACAAATTTAAAACGACGTGGCAGTCAACTCTTAAAAAAAAAGGGGCAAATTTAAACAATAATATTAGGTGACCCGAAAAATCATGGTTCGAATGGCTCGAATCACTCAAAACAACGTTATTTTGAGTGTACAATGACGTCGTTTTGAGCCATTCGGGCTACCAAGTATTTTTATAAATTTAAATGACATGGTTTTGACAATTAATTTATTGGCGACTAAAATCATTAGGTCGCCATAAATATTGTTCACCTTTCCGTAACTATTTTGTTTCTGTCGCCAAAAATTTACAATTGGTGACCAAAATTTTTGTCTCCATGTATTAATTTGGTTGCGAAAACGTTTTTAGCGCTCCCGCGTAGAAATTTAAGTTGATGCCAAATTTTTTGGCAACCAATAATCTTAACTCGTCGCCAATAGTTTATTTTTTGGCGACCAACAATTATATTGTCGCCGATTATATACAATTAGCAACTAATTTCAGTTTGGTTGTTAAAAAACGTCGCCAAAAATGCTTTTTGTTATAGCCGGTTGAGTAAATATTGAAGCCTTTTCATTTTATTGTGTTTTTAAAAAAAATAAATGATATAGTTTTAAAAATATACTTAACGTTTATTTTTTTCAAAAACAAATGCGATAAAATAAAAAACTTATGATTATTAGGTCGATTTAATTTTTTTTAATTTATGAATAATAATACTGAGAATCTTATAAAATGAATTATTCGAATTATCGAAACAAAACCAGTGGTAAGCTTTATAAGAGCATCTCCATCAAACACATCAAATTCCTCTCTTAGGCTCAGTTTGTTTAGAATGAAATAGGTAGAAAGTGAATGAAAGAGAAAAAATTATTCTATGAGTTTGTTTAGTTTGAAAAAGATGGAAAGTATAAGAAAACTAATTTTCTTATACAACCCATATTAGCATTGTAACTAATTTTTTATTTCTTGCAAAAAAAAAAAAAAAAAAAAAAAACACAAGAAAACACAAGAAATATTGAATGTATGAGTTATCCATAACTAAACTTTTAAATTTTTTTTATCTTTTTCTTACAAAATTTTCATCTTAATCAAATGTTTGCAAGAAAATATATATTTTTTTCTATTTCTTTTCTTTCACTTTCACTTTCTTTTCTTTCACTTTCACTTTCTATCCAAATTTTTTTTTTCTAATCAACAGAGCCTTAGCTATTTTACCAAGAAAATTCACTAAACAAATACTCCATCAAGCTAACCTTTTCAGTTGCCAAATTTTGTTGAGCCCCAAATCCTCTCCCCAAGTAGCTAGCCATCGAGCCTCAACAAATATATGTAAATAACAAAATATTAGACAAGCATTACACAACTATTATTTTGAAATTTAATTTTGTTAACATATTTGATAAGTGTATAAAACAACCAACTTTTTTATTACTTAAATTAATGGCGTGTTTTAAATAGTCATGTGTATGAACAAAATAGTTTTTCTTGTACAAAATTGAAGGCATATAGAAAAACAAAGAATGAATTGAAAAGAAAATTAGATTGAAGTGGATAAAAAATAGATGAAATGATATTATTTATATTAGAATGACACGATCATTTAAAAAAAAAAAAAAAAAAAAACACATTAGAAAAGTATCGGTTTAAAAATATCTAATCGAAAGTTGAACTATTGAAAAATGTTAATTTAAAAAGATATGATTGTTAGAAAAAAAAAATAAATAATAAAATAAAAATATTTAAATAGAAATAAAAAGAATAGAAAATTTGTTAGAGGATGTATTTAAAAAAATGATTAGTTAAATAAAAAATTAAATTTTTAGTTAAAATTTGATTAAAAAAATTGACTATTTTGATAAAAATTTTCTAAGTATCTTAAATTCTCTCATATTCATATTTCAATTTCAAAGAACCCATATAGGGTGGTGTGTCTAGGTTGAAACATTCATAATGGGACATATATAGAAAGAAAAATGTTGGTTTCATATATATATATATATATATTGATTTCATTAGTTTATGATCAATCCCATTTTCTTAGGAAATTATTAGAAGCCTAACACATGATTTTGGTTAGGTTAGGCAGTTTTCAACTCCTTGACAAAACAAACAAATAAGAGATTGACAATAACATGGAAACATCTCAAACAATATTATTAACCACATCATATGATTACAGATCCAGATCACACCTCTTTTGCTGGGTCATCATGACATAGTGTAAAAGAGGCCCAGTAATCAAACAAACACAATCTCTACTCAACTCAGACAACACAAATTCACATACATTATTTAGGATATATAGTTGATAGTTACTCACAGATCAGCAAATCATACATAAAACCACAAAAAAACACAGTTAATTAAAATTAGAAAATTTAAAAGAGGTGGTGGTGCTTCTTTCCATGTTCCTCTTCGCATTCTTTCTTGGCGTCTTTCTTCTCATGGTGCTCATGGAATGCGTACCCACCGGCCCCAACTGCCACTGCTGCTGCAATTTCTTCCTCTATCTTGTGCTTGTGGGCGTTCTCCGGGTCTTTCTTAGACTTATGCTTCTCATGCTGCCAAATAGTTTCATGAAATTAGGGAAAAAAACAATATATTTGGATGGTTTGTTTCCACCTAAATACTAAAAAGATAATAAAAAGTTAATAAGAAAATCATAATTTGTTAAAAAGTCTTGACCACCTACAATACTTGATCATGATAAACCTCTCTCTCTAAAAAACCTCTCTCTCTCTCTCTCAAACAAAACCTCCTTCCCCGGCCTCTTTTTTGGGCCGGCCTTTGGCGATGGCGGTCGGCTAGAATAGCTTGTCTCGGTGTTTGCCTGTTAACCTTTTCTCTCAATAAACTTGAGTCCCCTATTTTTCCCCACCTAGGTGTGATCTTTGGTGCTGCGAGGGAGTTGTTTTGTGGTGAGTCTGCGGTTGTCCAGGAATTTCATTCGAGCGCTTTTGCAGTAGGAGCTTGAGGGTGTACTGGTTCAGATTGGTAGAGATTTGGGTGTCGTTGGCGATCGATTCGTCCGATTGTCACTCGAACGCTCCTCCGCTTGAGAGTTTGAGGGTGATCTTCTTCGCAATGGGTGGCTTTCTGGAGGTTGGCGCAGATCGGCGTGGGCTTTGGGTGTGAGCAATAAGAAGCCTGGTGGGAGATGGTCCGTGGGTGTCTTGGTGGGTGGGTGTTGCGGCAGGGTGGTGTAGCTGTCGGCAAAGGGGTGTATTCGCCGTGGGTGATGTCCCTGTGGTGGCTATGGAGTCTTCTGAGTGGGTGGACAGCAGAGGTGGTGTTTGGGTGGTCACAGAGGTGGGAGATGGTCTGTGGTGTCTTGAAGTGGGTGGGTGTTGCGGCAGGGGTGGTGTAACCGCTGGCAAGTGGGTGTATTCGCAATGGGTGATGTCCCCTGGTGGCTATGGTGTCTTCTCGAGTGGGTGGACGCAGAGGTGGTGGCTATGGAGTCTTCTCGAGTGGGTGGACAGCAGAGGTCAGCGGTGTTTGGTGGTTTGAGTGGTCAGCTTAGAGGTGGTTTGGTCAGCAGCTAGGAGGTGGCGTGTCTTGTTCATGTAGCGGAGGTGTAGCAGCAGAGGAGTTGTAGCTGGTGTTTTGGGAGTTGTAGCTGCAGTGGAGTGGGTCTGGCAGAGGCGTAGCTGGTTTGGGAGTTGTAGCTGCTATTAGGAGTGAGCAGCGGATATACCGATCCGCCAAAATCGATCGAACCGATCCGATCCGCCGCATTTTGGACGGATGCGTGATGACGAGCGAACGGTTGCAGATTGATTTTCTCCAATCCGCCAATTTGGCGGACGGATGGCGGATTTGAGATTTCTTTGGCCGCAACCGAACCGCCAAACCGCCAAATCGCGAGCACCCCTAGTAATTTATAAGACTTTGTATTTTCAATTTGTTTAAATATTATGTTTGTGTTTTCAATTGAAAAAGAGTTTAAATATTCTGTTGAAAAAAAGTTTTCAGCTTGAATATATTTTTTGAATTGAAAAAAATAAACATATTATTTATTTATATTTTTTGGTTTTTAAATCTAGCTCTAAAAATAATAAATAGAAAATATGATATATGCTAGTTAGTTTTTGTTTTAAAAAACATATGTAGATGTAACAATATAGAGACATACAATCTCTACTATTGCTCTGTTCATGGTTTTGGTGGTTTGAATTATTATTATATTTTAATAATCACAGATTGTAATACTTTATGTGGATGAATCATGCTGTGATTGTAATATGTGGATGAGGCATACAGTGATCGTGATATTCTAAAATTTCAAACTTTCTTTTTTTAGATAAGGCATATAGTGATTGTAATACTTTTTTAAGTCATTGACTGTAATACTTTCTTCTTTTTTTTTTTTTTTTTTTTTTTTTTTTTTTTGAGAAGTGCACAAGTTGAATTATGTTGAAAATTTATAAAATTTTAAACCGCCAAACCGATTTGCATCCATCCGCCAAACCGCCAATCCGCTCAATCCACATCCGCCGGATTGGCGGACGGATGCGGATTGATTTTCTTCAATCCGCCAATCTGGCGGACGGATGGCGGATTGAAAGTTCCGTGGTCAAGAACCAACCCGCCAACCCCTAGCTGCTATAGTTATTTTAATTTATTTTGGGTGTTGGTTATGTTCATTTAGTTTAGTTTGAGTGTTTTGGTGGGTTGATTATATGGAGATTCTTGTATTTTAATTATCTAGTTAACTTCTTCTTAGCTTGTATGTCTAAAAAATCGAGAGGTTTAGGGTTTGGTTATATAGATGCGAATAGCAGTAGTAGGGGTATTTTTTATACTTCTGAATCTCTCTCGATGCATGTTATCTTCCTGTACCTTTAATTTCATGCTTTTAAATAAAATTTTTCTTTGCTGATAAAAAAAAAAACCTACAATACTTGATCTCGAGCCATAATCTGATCATAAAGAATGATAAATAAATTGCAAGCTTGAAATAAATTTGAATCACACAATTTACTTTTCTAGGCATTTTTTAAAATAAAATTTCTGATTGCTTAGTATTGCTGATGTACATAATACTATATAAAAAGAAAAAATAAAAACACAACAGCTGATTACAGAACCATCTCACATGAAATAAGTCAACTTTTTGTGAGTCTCACACTTATGTGAGAAAATTGTATCCAATTCTAGAATTAATTTATGTTCGAGCAAAAGTAGTGTATAACAAGTGTCTGGAAATTTACCAAAGCATAAGCACCGGCAGCAACAGCACCGAGTTCACCAAGGTGCTCATGACTCTTATGTTGCTTGAACTGCTCCTCAGGTGTCTGTTCCTTCTTCTCGTGGTGGAAGAGGTGGTGGTGCTTCTTCTCTTCTTCCATGATGGTGGTGGTGGTGGTGGTGGTGGTTGCAAAAAATAAAAGTAGAGTAAGGGTGAGAATGGAAATGGATAGAATGTGGAGATAGATGATTTATGGAAAGAAAACTAATGGAGGGTGCTATTTATAAAGTGATGATGATGATGGGTAAGCCACAGGAAAAATTATTGTTTGCTTCTGGGGTAAGCTGAGGTGATGTTTCAATTTTGTTATTATTAGTTGAATCATAAGGCTCACCATATTTTTGTTTCTTTTTTTGGAGACAATAAAACACTTGTCTCTCAACAAATGGTGTGAAGTAATATTTGGTGACCAACCAAAAACTTCTCAAGCCACAGAGTCCAATTTGTTGCTGGGTATCTTGAGAGTCATTAATATTTAGATGGACGGTGTTTACGGATCTTGGTTAATTTACTTTTCATAAATTTTGAGTAATTGGGTTCTCTCTTTGTAGAATTAATCTCCATCGAGTAATGGCTTTTTAAAAAATATTTTTAATCATTAATTTGTCTTTTAAGATTCAAACATATTAACTAAGACACAACAGGTACATATACTTCATCATGTGACTGTGAGGTACACTTAACAATATATCTAATTGATATGTTTTAGATATATTAGTTAGTATTCTTAACATTATATTGTTTTTCTTACCTCTGGAAAAAATTATTTATATATTTTAGTAAGAAAAAATACTGAAAGTAGCAAGTAAGTGGTAAATAAATTCAACTAGTTTCCAAAATGCTTCCAATTGTCCCATTTGAAATGCGGCCAAAGTAATTGTCAAGACATTTGGAACACTTGAATTCTTGATTCTGATTTTTGGCCTTTTAAATCTACTCCTTCAAATTTTATATCAATTTGTTACGCCAACAAAGTTGATGATCATGACTTTATTTTATATGAATTTACCTCCTTTTACTCTATAAAATTCCAAAAGCAAAGTATTGTCATTTCTTAGGAAAAAATAGTGTGAAATAACAAAACTCCTCATCAAGATTTAATAGATCTCTGCATCTCAAAATAATATTATGTGATATTCTTTATGTAATTTTATCAACAAATGATAAATCACAATAGATATTACTTGAGTCATATTTTGTTTCTCAACTACTTAATAAAGGTGAATCAACGTATTCCATTTGTAAAAAAGTTCAATTTTTCATTAATTTAAAATATTATATAAATAATATCACATAATATTTCAAAATTAGTGCTAAAAAAATCTCTCTTTCAAATAAGATGGTCTTTAATTGGTGTACTAAACAATAATTTTTTACAACAAAGATTCATACCACTAAAAAAAAGATCACTAATAGCACTAATACATTGGGAATGCTAAAAAAAAAAAAAAAAAAAAAAAAAGCAAAATGCTTCATACCACTAATTTAGCACCACTAATGAGATGGCATCATGTGGATCACACCACTGATGTGATAATTTGGCATTTGTTTGTTTTTTTTCTTTACATTGCCCCATAATTAGGGATGTTTTTAGAGCTCTCGATTTAATGTTCTAAATCGGGACTGAAAAAAACAAGGTATAGCCCACTGAAATATCATTAGTGATATTATTAGAGTACTATTTTTAATGCTCCCAACCATTTTTCAATTTTTTAAGCAAGTAAACAAATGAATACGGGCCAGGTAGAGGTCCCCCTAGTAATTGAGTTCAATGCCCAATGATGCCTCACTGCCCCTTCGATATCACCCACACCACATTATTGTTTAGTTTACTTCTTTAGATTCATTTCTTGATTTTTTTTGTTTTTTTTTTAAATTGAGAATTAGTGTGTTTGGTTTTAATTTTTTTAAAATTAAATTTTTTATTTTTGTGTATTTTTTTTTTGTTCTTAGTAAATATTTTTAAAATTTTAAACAATTTTTTAACTTTTTAGATGCACTTTTCTTAGATGTATCTAAAAAGTAAAATATTTATAACAAAATATTTTAAAAAATTAATAAATACACAATAATTCAAAAATTGTATTGAATTCTCATTTTTTTATTTATATTTTTGATATTTGGTGAATTTTTTAAAGATTTTTTTCACAAATATTATACTTTTTAAGTGTATTTATGTTAGATGTATCTAAAAATTAAAAAAAAAATTACTTAAAATATTAAAAAATTTAATAAAAACAAAAAAATACGGAAAACAAAAAAAATTATTTTTTAAAAAATGAATCCTAAAAATTCAAACAAAACAAGCTGAGTCCATTATTTTTCTTTCTTATTCTCTCTTTTATTTTATTTTTTAAAACTGAAAAAAGTTCTTTAAATCGACCCTCCAAATCTAAAAAGAAGTTAACATTGGAATTGGCCACCAATATAATTGAGGGCTGGGCTTCCATGCAATTCAACTGAAATCTATTATGAATACTGTTTTGATAATTAGAATAGTTAATTTTGTAGGATTATATTATTCACAAAAAAATTAGATGAACTTGATAATCATAATTTATTCAATTTATTATATTTTTCTTTAAAAAAATAAACGACAAATGTATTATTAAAAATAAATCATCTTTTTTTGTAACAAAGATGATAAATTAAATAAGTTATAATAATCTGATTGATCTAATTAATAATATAAAAATAAATTTTATAAAATAAATTATTTAAATTACCAAAACATAACTCACTTGAACAATACTCTCCCATTGAAATTTAGATCCGAGGCAATCCAAATCCATTATTTAATGGTTAAGTCACACCTCAACTGGTCAACAGGTGGGATTGAGATTTTCCCGGAAAAACTTTAAAATGGCAGGAAAGTCAAGGGCAGATAGTTTAGTCCTGTTCCCTTTGCCTAAGCAAAGAGAAAATGGCCAGTGGTGGGGGCCCATTGAATGGCAATTTGGGATCTGGGTCTGGGTCCCATTGTCGACAAGGGGAAGGGTATATCCCCACATACTCACTACCAACGGTCCCGGCCCACATACTTATCACAATCTTCACTATTACTTTTTTATTGATTAATTTTATTAAAACAAAGTAGACTTGATTGAGAATAGTTTTATAAGATTTGATCTAAATAATTCGAACACAATCTCAACCAAATTTTAAACTTTTTTTTTTTTCCAGAAATAAAAATAGGAAAATTTACCCATAAGTCCTAGTTTTTGAAACGTTGAACCATTTAGTCCTAAAAGTTTTCTTATGCTCCATTTGGTCCCATTTTTACATCAGCATGATGTAAATGATGTAAATGATTTAATGTTTCATTCTATAATTTCAAAATTTATTGAAATCTGATGAACATTAGATGTTTTTCATCATATATTTTCAAACATTATTGAAATTTGATGAACATTAGATGTTTGAAATCTAATGTTTGTAACATGACTCTGATGTTATTAACATCGTATCTGATGTTATTAACATTGTAATGGAACCTTTCAGTCTATAAGAAAACTTTTAGGACTAAACAGTGCATAAGTTATTAATTTGGGATTTATTGGTGCATCTCCCATAAAAATAATGAAAATTTTAAAAACATCTATCATTTTTATATTATTTATGTTTTGTTACGAAAACAATTTCAAAATTTTAAAATAAACTTTTAAGTGTTTTCTATATAGTAAGTTGTTAAAAAAAAAAATTATCCATGACAGCTTTGTTTAACAAATTTTTATATTTTTTTGAAAAAATAAAAATAAAAAATGAAAATATAACAGCAAAACATATTCTGTGATTACTCACCCAAAAAACATATTCTGTGATTCTGATTATCCTTCCGCTGAGAGAAAGTGTTTGACCCATAAAAGGAGGATCAAGAAATCATATATATATACATATGTATAAGTAGTATTTTTTCTTTACTTAGGTGGTACATTTTAAAAGATTATTTTTTTTTATAAAAAAAAAAAAAACACATCAATATGCATTTTCTATTTACATATCAAGTTCTACACAAACTCAATTTTAATTATAATAACCAATTTTATATGGATTATATTTGATAAATACTTATTTTTCATATATTTTCATCTTGTATTTAGTTTTGTCATTATTAAATTTAGTTTTGTTATTATCAATTTTTTTTATATAGTTGATATTTTAATTTAATTATTATAATATTTAAAAAAAATTAGAGATAATTACCTAAAAGTCCTATATATATATTTGGTGATAGCTTAGGTCCTATCAAAAAGTTTTTGAACCAATAAGTCCCATTTAGAGGTAAAAAGACGTTTTACCCTTTAATCCCCAAACTGAGAATGTTCTCAATTTCAAAACTGAGAATGTTCTCAATTTATAATTATCAAAACTAAGAAATTTTTCAATTTTTTTCTAGTATGAACTGAAAATATTATCAAAACTAAGAAATTTGTAATTATCAATTTTGAGAAATTTCTCAATTTTTTTTTATAATTAAAATTGAAAATATTATAAACTGAGAAGGCTCTCAATTTCAAAACACCGTCCTCCAAACATATACATTATCTCACTATATTGCGTTCTTTGATTTTTTTTATATTTCACTTGTGTGTAGGGACACTGGTTACAACTGAGTTGTAAATCTTTTTTTATTTTAATGTTTGTGAATAGAATATGTTTGGGAATAGAACATTCAAACTTCGATAGTAATAATGTAGTGGGATTGTGACTGGATTCGCGAATAGGGCTCTGCTCTCTCTCTCTCTCTCTATATATATATATATATATCTAACTATCTATAAAGCCCCATCCATTACTACTGCCAACATCAACAATGGACAGACCCTTTCGATTCGTTCAAGTCGAAGAAGATGGTCGGTTTATCATCATCGAAGCCATTACCATCCGATCAAATGACCAAAGCTCACTCGGATCTGATTCCATGGAGCTCCAAGACCCCTGAGAAGCCAGCGAACCCTCTGGGTCGAGTTCGGAATCGCCAGAAGTCGAATTGAGATAATGGATTTCGTTGAAGACTCAGGAGTAGTATGTGCTGGTGTTTATGACTTGATAATTGGATCTATTCACAGACTTCATCTGTGTCAACAACACTCTAATGAAATTGTTGTTCATCGGAAGCTCGTTGGTAATCGTGTGGCACCGAGTCAAGAACGGTAATTCAGTGTATTAAAGATTAATGGGACTTATAGGAGTAAAAAAAACTTATTTAGGATTTAATAGAGTATAAGTACACAAAATAGGACTTGTGGGTAAATGTCCCAAAAAATTATCTCGATATACAAATAAATAAATAAATAAGACAAAATATGCTTAATTATGTACATCGTACGGATCAAATTAATTTATATATATATATATATATCTTATTGATATCTTTATCAATTTATATTTAATTTTTTATTTAATATGAAATTATTTATTACAAAATATTTATATTTAATTGAAATTTTACATACCTATATACAATATGTATGAATAATTCAAAAAGAATATGAAAGAAAAAAAAATAATACTCTACATATTTAATTTATGTATTTTCTTCTTAATCCAATCACAACATATTTATATTTAATATTTTAAATAAATTTTGTGTAATTCTATTTTTACATATTTTTATTTTCTAAATATATATAAAAATAAAAATAAATAATTAGAATCACTTACTAATTCTCTTTCTAATTTAATTATTATTTTTAATATCAAAATAAGTATTAATTTTACTATCTTTATAGCGACCCCGGTTTCTAACTCAACCTTTATGGTGTTTCGGACTCGGGTTTTATGGTTTAATGTTGTTGTTATGTCTCTTCCTCCTCTTACTCTTTGAATTTGAGTTTTGAGATGCCTTGGGCGTGTTTAGAACAGGTTGGTTGGTTGTTGGTCTAGAACCTTGTTGCCCAGAATTTTGGTCATCCGCTCGAGCGAGTCCTTTTGCGCTCGAGCAGGGTTTGCAATCCTTCAGTACTTTGTATGTCTGCCAAATTACTACAAAAGTGTTTTTCACGCTCGAGTGGCCCCTCTGGCGCTCGAGCGACTGTCTGAAGTCTGTAAAATACTAGACAAATGTATTCTACGTTCGAGCGGGGTCTCTTTGCACTCGAGCGGGTAATGCCTTGCTGTTGTGTCTTGGAGCTCAAGCGGCCTTTGTTGCGCTCAAGCGAGTCAGTTTTTGTGTCTAACGCTTGAGCGTCAAACTCTCCGCTTGAGCGGACTGTACGTATATCAGATCGCGAAAGTGACATTTTAAATCACTTTTTTTGTCCTTTCTCTCTCTCAAACTTTCCAAAACCCTAGATTGAGACCTTCCCTCTCTAAAATACACGCTCTCTCTACATTTTGGCCTTGATCTAGTGATTTCCAACCCTTGTGTCTTCATTAAAAAGTTGGAGCTTCTCAAGATCTTCCATTTGATCCGAGTAAAATCAAGTTTGGGCATCATTGAAGTTTCTCCACTTCTCCTTTGAGCTTCTACACTTGAGGTAGGGATATTCTACTCTCTTATATGGGTTTTAACATAAGTATTAGTCATTTTGTATAAATTGTGGGTTTGTGAAAGATTTGGGTAAAGTTAAGGTTAGGGTTTTGATATTTGAAAGAGGGGTTTCCTAATTTGGGTTCGATATGTATGTGAGACCTTGTAAATGAGGTTGTTTATGTATAATGGTGAGATTTGGCCTTGGGGGCAATATTTGAGAAAAAGGGAAAAGATACCCTAATTTGAAATATATATATATATATATTATTTGTGTAAATGACAAGATCATTATGGAAACATGAAATTGGTTTGAAAACCATGAAATTGGAGGAAATTGTGATAAAATGGTGTAGTTGGATTGATGAATCACTCGCCCATGAAAAATGTGATAAATTATCTGTTGAGAAATTTATTTATTTGTTTAGATATATCTGCTTTGGGTTATCGGTAGAGGATAGCCATGATTGTTGTAGAAACTACATGTTGATTAGGTAAATTGAAACTAATCAATTGGAATATGTCATTGAATATGACGGTTGGATATAGACATTGTATATGTGATTGAATCGGTCATTACGTATGACAACGTGTTAAATACATTGTATATGTATATTGTTTAGAAGGAGATAAGGGATGTACTCCATTGTTTGGGAGGAGATAGGGGATGTACTCCATTGTTTGAGAGGAGATAAGGGATGGACAACATGGATAATTAAGTTGGCCGGAGTGTCCAGGGTGAAAGTCCCTAAATCTTATTTATATTTGGGTGCTGGTTCCCTCGGACGTAGTTCCGTAAAATGGCAAGTTATGGAAGTGTATGAATGATGTTTTTGACCGAAGTGTTGATGAATGACTTCCAGTCTCATTTTGAATTGTTTATATGATAATGAATTATGTCAATGAATTGACTTGGGGAATAACTGGAAGTGAATTGAAATGTGGATATCAATGTTGATTGATTATGGAAAAGGGTTTAAAATGGTTCATATGTGTTAAGCATTTAACGAATACTAATGTTTTAGTTAATTCTCATATGTTGTTTAGCATATCTCTACTGGGCATTGGCTCACCCTACTTGGGACACCAATTTTTCGGTACAGGTGATATGCCGCCTCCAAGATCATAGCTTGGGAGGTTTTGGAGTTGAAGACTCCCTTTTGTGATTCGTTTTGATGTTAAATGTATATTCAAGCCTTGGGCTTTCTATGTATAGAGTTAGAACTCTTCTTTTGTTGTAACCAAGTCATAACTTAGAAAGCTGTAAGTCCCTAAGACATTTACTTAGTTGATAACATGTAATATTTTTGTAAAGAAGACTCTGATGAATGAAAATGTATTATTTTCTTTATGTTCATGAATCTTGTGAATGAATGATCTATGTCTTAAATTGAGGGTGTTACAACTTGGTATCAGAGCGTACCGGGTTTGAATACTTTGGGTACGTGGGAAGTGGTTAGTACCACAATAGGTTTGTCTCGCTTGTTAGAGACTTTAGTGTAATGTTATGTACTTATATGATAACATGTTTATGTGACTATATGGGTATGGGATTTAGTTTCTAGGATGTTGATCAGGTCTATAGGTTTTTGGGAGTCCTGTTGGAAGGGCACTTGATCACTACCGTTGCTAACTGGAACTCTAGTAACGCCACGAGACGGTCATTATCCGGAAAAGAAATTCGTCTGTATTTATGTGGTTATGTACTTATGTAGAGTGAATTACTATTGTCCATCGTATTAGGACACAAGTGAAATAGTTTCGGCACATTTGTGAATGTGCTAACATCTTTTGTTACCTTTATTAGGATGTCAGGACGAGGTCGTGGTGGTAGGCGTGGTAGGCCTAGGAGGCAAGAGATGCCTATACCAGATGAGATTTCGGTGGAGGAAGAGGGAGTTGGTCAGGCCAACGTGGCCGAACCAATAGGTCAGCAGGCTATAGGCGCCTTAGCCCGTGAAAAAAGAATCTGAGCAATTTATTTATTTATTTTTTAAGACATAGAGAAATGTGCTATTTGATAAAACTGAAAATCAAGTATTGAAAACTAATATTGAATTTTTTGAGTTGAAAAGCTATTTGATAAAAATTTAAGTGCTAAATTAAAAACAAGTTATTTGATATGTATAAAATCAAATTTAAAATTTATTATTTTTAAATTATATATTTTAATTTTTATATTGTGATGTTGGTGATGGCAGTGGTAGCAGCAGCGTAGTAGTGGTGGTAGCAGTACTGGTAGTGGCATAGTGGCAGTAGTGGTAGCGATGATAATGGTAGTAAATGATAGTGTTGTTTATGACAATAATGACAATGGTGATGAATGTGATGGTAGTAGTGGCGGTGACATGGTAGTACTGGTAGTAGCATAGTGGTAGTGATAGTAGTGATGATAATGGTAGTAAATGATGGTACTGTTTATGGAAATAATAACAATGGTGATGAAGGTGATGGTAGTAGTGGCGGCGGCACGGTGGTAGTGGTGGTGGTGGTAATAGCAGTAGTGGTGGTGGTGGTAGTCGCTAGAGTAATGGTGGTGGCGGTAGCGGTAGCATGAGTGATGGTGGTGGTAGTGGTGATTGGTGATGGTGATGGTGGTGAGTTTAATAGTGTATATTGATACTTATGTTTAGTATTTATAAATTCAGTTAGAATTTAAGTAAGTTTTATATGATTTAAAATTTTTTAAAATTTTAACCTACATTTTAAGAGGTTAAATTTGTAAGTAATATCAATTATGATTATCAAACAGGCTTAATTAATTATCACTTAATCCATTTAATTTTAAGTGTTGAATTATGTTAGCAAACACTCCCAAACATAAGTACCGTATAAACTATCAAGATTCTATGCTAATGGTAGGGTAGAAAGGTTTCGAAAGGAGTGATGAGACTAATACTACTTTACCAAAAGACTACGCTAACGACGAATTTATAGGAAATTTTTTTAAGATTATTATTATTAAGATTTTATAAAATAAAAAATATATAATATTTTTGTAGTAATTAAGGTCTCTTAACATTTTTATAGATAAAATTTAACTCAAAAGAATTTCGCTCCACTCAGAGAAATTTTGCCCGACTCAGAGAAATTTCGGCCCCGACACAGAGAAATTTTAATTTTCACAGAGAAATTTCTTTGATTTTACAGAGAAATTTTCATTGAGGGACGTTAGCTAATAAAAAAAATATTTTGGACTTCTTTTATTACACAAAATTGAAATGAGATGATTCACTAATTTTTTCAAAATTTTTTAGTTGTATTGCCCAAAAATAAAAATAAAAATAAAATGCTTGTGCATTTGATTACCTTATCTAGTAAAAAGTAATACAGTAGTTTTAGGCACTATAAATTTTTTCCTTAAATTTATTATGAAAATAAAGGAATAGGCTTCTCTCCTGTCCGAGATCATACTATAGTGTGTTGTTGGGTCTGTAGGAGCCATCACCATCACAGTTTTTGTTTTGATAATCTGAACCGTTTAATATGTAGAATTCGTCGAATACTTTATCTCTGCAAGTTGATCGAATATCGATAATTACTTGATCGGATCAGATTTCTGTTAACGGTAAATATAATTTTCAAAATAAATTATTGATAAAAATCTAATCCGATTAATTGACTATCAATATTCAATCAACGTAATTTTTTACAAGGATAAAATACTTGACGAGCTCTATACATTGAACTGTTCGGATTATCATTGTTGGACCCGTGGTGGGTCCCACGGGTTCAGCAATACTGTAGACTGGAGACAAGCCTGGTCCGAAGATAAAATGTAGGGTATAGATTGAAAGTTAATGTGTGATAAACCATATAGAAAATAAATTTTAGGCACATATTTTAATTTCAATTAAAATTTTGAATAGTTTTTCTGAAATGTAATAATGCAAGAAGTAGAATAAATTTTATGATGGGCCATTTCCAGTAGGCCCCAATAATCTAGTGTATTGGAAATGTTTGGAAAAAAATTATTTAATATTCTTGAAGCGTCATATATCTATACTCATTTATTAATTATTATACACTATGTCTATTTATATTTTTCAATCATCCCATATAAACATAAACATCTTGAAACACCATGAGACCATATTCTAGGAACACCCAATAACCACTCAGATTTGGGGCATCATTGATTGGTCAAATTCTCTGTCCTAATCTTTTTGTCTTTTTGTTCTAAGTAATTTATTTATCAAACTATGAGTCATTTTAACACAATCCTGTGGTGAAAAGAAGTTTAGTACTAGAAAATATCAGACTTATAAGTTTGGCATATATACTAGAATGGATCGATATTGGGCTTTAAAAGATGTAAATGGGTCATATAGTTGAGGTCCAATGAATGATCATGAACCTCTTTACTATAATTAGGATTACAAATGAACGAACCTGTTAATGAACAATTCGAGCTTGACTTGTTTAAAGGTTATTTGAGCTCGGCCTATTTATTAAATTAATGAATTGGAGCTCGATTTTTAAGCTCGTTTATCAATTGAGCCGAGCTCGAATAGTCTCAAACTTGGCTCGATAAGGTTCGTGAATATAAAGAAAATAAATCAATATTTATTTTTAATAATATATCTAGTAAATTTTTAATAATTTATTTTATTTTTCTATTTGTGTTTGGTGTTTGTATAAATTTACATATTTCATTAATAAAATTTATTATTAATATAAGCATTTTGTATATTTTGTTCATACTTTTTTTTTATGTTAATAAATAAATAAATTTAAATTTAATTTTTTTCTAGTTCGAGTTCGAACTCGGCTCGTTTATGTAATTGAGCGAACTCAAGCCGAGCTCGAGTTTATTAAATATTTGATGAGCCGAACTCAAGCTCAATTATTTAAGCTCGACTTGAGATCGAGCTCAACCACTTCTTAACAAACAAGCTTGAACACTCAAAAGTTCGACTTGGCTCGTTTGTAATCCTAACTGTAACTTTTGAGTGGTGGTAGCAAATAAGGCCTTAGCTCAACGTGTTAAGTTAGAATAGTGCTGTAAATGAATTGAGTTGTTTACAAATTTGACTAGATTTAATAAGGGCTTTAGTTTATTAAGTAAATAAATAAATGAGTTTAAGCTAGACTAACAAAAGAGTTTAACCTACACTTTTTAGGCACATTTAGTAAACAAATCCAACTCGAGCCCGGTCGGTTCATTTATTTATTATTTACATAAAATGATAAATATGTTATTTATATATCAAATAATGTAAAAATATGTATAAATAATAGGATAATTATGTTAAATAATATTAAAAACTTTCATTATCAAGTTTCAAGTGAAACTCTAGCTGGATTAATTATCGAGCCAAGCTTGAGCCTCACAAAACTTGGCTCGACTCAGTTCATTTACAGCCTTAGGTTAGGCAATCTAAGCATAACGTTTTTAGCATTGCGCAATCTGTTAAATCAAATTGGATGAAAAGATTTCTATCAATTCTGAAGAATAAAACAGATTATTGTTTTGCACTTTCTAAGTTGAAACCTGCCTTTTCATAAATAGTTTTTTCACTTTATTTAATTTTTTTTTAATGAATAGTTTTTTCACTTCAGGCTCATAGAAGCCAAAGACCTTGAAAATTTTCACATACAATGTTTTTATTGACCTGTAATAGAAGACTTCACTTTTACAATGCTACACAAAATCTATACAAGATAGTACAATGTTATGTCATGGCGGTTAAGTTTGCATAATCTGTTTTTGAAAACCTTTCAAAAACTAGTTTAGTGAAAATATAAATAAAAAAAAACTCATTAAGTTTTTTTTGTGTTTATTTTTGTGAAATTAATTTGTAATATTTTTGAAAAAATTTCATAAATAGATTCTGAAAACTTAACCAAATAGGTACTTAGGACTAAAAGTCAAAATAGTGTTTGGTTAGTGCCCAATTCGAGTGAATTCTATAACAAATCCAAAACTCTTATCATCAAGTGAAATGCAATAATACAGCAAACATAGAAAAAAAATAAAAATAAATATAAAAATCAATGAATCAAACTACATGACTTTGAGGAAGAATTCAACTTATAGGAGGCATAATCAAGCGCTACACAAACCATAAAAAATTGAATAAAAAAAAAATGAAAGAAAAATGAATGGAACTACATGACTTTGGGAATTGGCTATTTTAGTTTTTTTTTTTTTTTTACTTTTTATGAAAAACATTCAAAAAAAGTAAAGAGAAGAGTTGCCTATGTGGCTTCTTGACTATTGCCTATTGCCAAAACAACAATAATCATACTTTCTTGAACATAACAAGTTTTAGATTGATGAAAGCAAATATTGCTTAAGAAAGTGAAAAAAAGTGTTCAAGCAAATGGATGTACAACAATGAAGCAAAAATCTAACTTGTAATTGGAGCCAGTAATAATATTTCAATTAGCAAAAATCTAAACAAGCCAAGAGTTCCAAAAAATGAAGAATAAAAAGTAGAGTATTTCAATATTGCAAGAACATTTTTAGAGGCAAATTGCGCAACTAGCACCAACTTCAGTAATAAACTGCACAGTTTTAAAAGAGTGAACAAGGAAAAGCTTATGATATCTAATTTTTCTGTAATCGAAACAATTGCTGGTAGGAAACATCAAGACATAAATAGTCATGAAGAAAATCTGAATAGCAATTCGATAGAACAAGAACACAATCCATAAAGCTGCACGAATTAAAATTTACGTATGCCAGTGTGCTCATCTAAAAAATATAATACTAGGGAAAATTTACAGTGCCCTCCATGAATTTTACAAGTAAGCTTGTAATAGTGATCAGAAACCACTTACAATCTTTTTTATTACTAGAAGAGGCTGATTGCAATCAAACTATATGTCACAAAAAAGGAACTTATACTGCACCAGAACATCTTTTCTTCTACTTGTAATAGAAATCTTCAGTTACGGCTGGCGACATATTGCATGCCATGTTGATGCGTCCAAGAAGTTCATAAGAACCAATGCAAGGGACGAAATTTTGTACATAGTGTCAAACACTAAGCTTTGATCAACCTGATTTTCTGCACTCATACAAACTGTAAGATTTTCCTGTTTCCGTTTGATTTATACAAAGTTGTTTTTTGGATATTTGTTTCTGTTCTGTTTCAACACTATCATAGAATCACAAAATAATGTTTGTGTTTTTCTTTCTAATACAGATTTTGGTTTTCAGTTTGCTGCTTCAAAGAGTTTTTGTGTTTTGGTTTCTGGTTTATACAAAACACAGTTGTATTTCTGATTTGTTTTAATTTTGTTTTAAACATTACAACAACACACAAACAGTAGTGTTTTTCTTCCAACAGCTTTATAGTTGTTGAATATCTAGAGGAGCTGTTTCCTGTTTATTTTGGGTTGCTATGTACTGGGGGTGTTTGTTTAGTTAGTATTATTTTGGGGATTTTGTGTTTTATAGAGGGAGTTTTAGTTGGTGTCATGCCAACTTGCTTTTGTTTGTTCTCTTGGCCTTGGTTATTGTGATTGGCAGGTGGTACGTTCCAATGATGCTAATGAGCTTAGCTTTTTATTGATATAAGTTTGTCATCTTTTGCCGCATCAATAAAATTTCACCTTTTTCCAATTAAAAAAAAAAAAAAAACACAGGTTTCGTGGAAAAAAAAAATGTTTAGAACTCACTATTGTTGAAGAAGAATTGGTTCACAATAATGCTTTCTGTTACAAGAATTCGGATACATTTGTTGGGTGTGGATATTAGTCTAAGTATCGGACAAATCTAATTTTTATTTCCCACCCCCAAAAAGAT
Source organism: Camellia lanceoleosa (assembly GCA_025200525.1). NCBI lineage: Eukaryota > Viridiplantae > Streptophyta > Magnoliopsida > Ericales > Theaceae > Camellia > Camellia lanceoleosa. Next base: position 149,471,903 of record CM045761.1, read on the forward strand.
TTTACTACCATGCAACAAAATTTCATACTTTTTTAAATACAATTTTCATTAGACTCTATTTGTTTCGACGAAAAATATTTTACATATTTTCCATTGTTTCATTGAACCAAAAGTAAGTAAAACATTTTTTAGGAAAAATATTTTTGGTCATAATCTCCCAAAATGATTTGCCATTAAAGAATTTGTAAGTTGATTTTTAGGAAGTTTACTTCCAACTAGGCCCTTCAAGCACATTAATCTTTTCAAAGATAAAATGGTGACTCTTCATTGATTTCTATCCACGTGACAAGAGAAATTTTTGGTTTTAAAGTGTCAACCATTTTTTTTTTTTTTATTTCAATTTAGAAGAAAAATATTTTCAAGTATAAAATATTTTACATCAAAACGAATGGAACCTTAACTATTGTCCAGTTGTCCACGGACATGTTCATATGCCATCATAAGTAGTATTTCACCAATTTCTAGTAGTGTATGCGACATAACTTTCAAGATCTAACTAGCCTTATGACAAATGTAGACAAAATTAATGAAAAAAAAGTTTAAGACCCCCTAAAATGTTTAGAATAGTTTATTCCCAACATGGATTGTTATTATAAGTCGTTGATTTATTTTGGGTTGTGTTTGGATCAATGATTTGATGAGGAATTTGAAAAGGAAAATGAAAATGGGACAACAAAATTAGTTTCTATTTCATTTTACTTTTAGTCCTTTCTATTTCATTTCCTTTTATAAATTTCTCCTCAAATTCTTAATCCAAATATAGTCTTAGAAATCAATCAACTAAGATCTAACCTCCTACCACCTGTGGATAAATTTAAGGATGATGTTATGGGCATAAAAAAGAATTAATAAATAAATTAAGATCATATAAAATGAAAGCAGAAGTGCATACCTGATTGAGCGAGGAGGAGGCAGCAATCTTGTTATTGATACACGAAATATTCAAACATTTGACATTTTTTTTCTATCAAGCAAAGAGAGAGAGAAGCGGTTGAGTGAAAATTATTAATAAATAAAGGTGAATGGAATGAAAAATGATATACAACTTATTTTCTATACTCAATGATGTATTGACTGATAATTAAAGAAAATATCGGAGAAAGAGTTGTCTTAATATTCTAATAAATTGTCATATTATTAAGTTTAAAAATAGGTTTAATTTTGACGCCAAAATAGCATCACCCTTAATAAATAGAGGTCACCAATCTAGGATACAGGAATTTTTACAACTCAGTTAAATGTCACTCTATGATTGACTAGGAGATTAACTATGTATTTGAAAACTTAATTATTTTAGGTAACTTGTGTATTTTTTTTAAATTAAATGTTTGTTTAAAAATATATAATTTAATTTTAGCAATTTTTGAACGATCCATAATTGTTGTTGTTTTTTTTTTTTTTTTTTTTTTTTTTTTGCATGATTAAATTGTTTCACAATTGTATTGCACAATTAGTATCAATTAAAATTTTACATATGTTTGGCAATATTGTTTGCTGTAGAAATATTGGATAAATTCACTAAAGATATATATATAAAAAAAATCATTTTTTAAATTTATTTTTAGTAAAAAAAATTATTTTTTATTTTTAGATTTTTTCACAAATATTTTCATTTTTAGGTGCATCTAAAGTTTTTTTTTATAAAAAATTTGACTAAAATATCAAAAAGTTTCTAAAGACAAAAAAATAAAATAAAAAAATTAATGAGATAAAAAAACTCAAACATATTTTACAAAAATTAAACCAAATAAACTAAACTTTTTAACAAAATTCTACGGCACACAATGTTGTTTAATGTATGTAAATTTTAAACTGGTACTAATTGTACAATACTATTGTGAAACAATTTGATAGTTAAAAAAAAAATTACAAAAAAGATAAACAGGTTATCTAAAATAATTAGGATTCTAAATATTTTCTTTAAGGAAAATGCATGAGACCCCCAGTGGGGTGCTGGGGGTCCCTTGTGATTGGTCAAAAACTTCTTTTTTTTTTTTTTTTTCATCCATTGGCAGCCCCCCACGTGGAGGTAGGGGGTGCTAGCCCCAACATTGCCGTTTCTTTAATTGTGTAATTTCTTAACCAATTATAAAGTGTTGCATAACTTGGATTTAGAGGTGGCAAATGAGCAGAGTTAAATGAGTTAGAGAACTTTTTTTCCAAATGGAAGGAATTAAATGAATTATTGGCTGATTAATTATTTACAAGCAATGCTACAAATAATTTCATTTCTTACATCATTTTTTTTTTCATTCTAAAACATAAAAATAATTGGGGCTCACGTCAATAACTGCACGTGAGAATCATTAAGTTGGATCTAGAAGTAAGGAAAAAAAACAAAAAATAAAAGATGACAAATAAAATTATATATAACATTTTCTATTATTTAATTATTGAAAATATTTTATAGCGTGTTAGCAAATACCTGACTAGAAGTTTAAGAAGATTTCTGACTACCAAATGATATAAAACAGAGAGTAATGTTGTGTTGGAGCGAGAGTGCATTGATCAAAGCTGAGTTCAGAATCCGTATGTAGTAAGGGGATGCGAGCAATCTTATGCCAGTCTTGTCCTTCCTCCCTTAGGCAACGAGGTTTCAACAATGGACACTCCAAGATTTCCAGCAGAAAGAGGGAGGTTGGAAGCCCTTCTTCCGGCAAGGATTGGAGTTGAGGGCACCCCGCAATCATCATGTTTTTGAGAGAGCCAAGATGTTGAAGGCCCCTGTTGTTCAGCGATTTGAGATTTGGTAGGTCTTTGATCTTGAGCCATATGAGAGTCGAGGGCAACAGACCCTCCTCCGGAAACGACTCTAGCACATCTTCTACATATTCACCCGAGATTAAAAAGTATGCAAGAGAAGGGAGTCTTTGCAAACCCCACTCTCTCCTCTGAGCCACAAGTTTCGCACAATTCCTGATTTCAAGACTATGTAAGCTGGAGGGCAGACCCCCTTCCGGAAATGACTCAAGTCCTGGGCAGTTCCATATACGCAATGATTGAAGAGATGTGAGGCTATGCATTCGATCGGGCAACAACTTGAGTTTCTTGCAGTTCAAGAGATAAAACGTTTTCAGATTGGGAGCGATTAACACTTGTTGCGAAAAAGATTCCATATTAGAGCACCCATCCAAGCAAAGCCATTCGAGTGATGCGGAATTTTGGAATCCAAGCCTGTTTAGAGTCAAAAGAGTCTCAAAATTTCTACAGTCTTTGATTCTTAGAGATTGAAGCTTCAGAAACAATTCTAGTGGCAGGGATGGGAGAGAATCACAGGTTTCCAAGGACAAATATCCCAGGGATGTGTAGCAGTTCTCCATCTCCTCAGATAGTGGGAAAACTAGTTTCGGACAGGCACGAACGGACAAACGTTTAAGGCAACTGTTGAGACGCATCACTCTCTCCGGCAAAAAACATATAGCCCTACAATCAATGATTGTAAGGCCTGTAAGCATGTGCGGCAACCTTGTGTCTGGAAATAACAATAGGTCTGGACATTGCACTATCATCAACTCCTTCAGATTTATTAAGGTATATAGTTCGGGTGTCAGTTCCTTCAAACTTGCAGATGAAATTTCCAAATTTACAAGAAAAGACAAACCTTGCCATCCCAATTCTACACTATCGCATCCCCACAATACTAATTGATTTGCAGCACATGTCCTAGGAAGTGAAGCCATAAGCCCTGGGTAGTCCCCAATCTCAACTCTCACCCAAGATGGAATGTGTTTGGGTAAGCCTCCAATCAGCTTCGGACAGTTGGTTACCCGAAGCTCTTTAAGCCCAGAGAACTCTCCATCACCCAATATATACCATTCCTCCCAATCCAACATTTTGAAAAAACTAAGAGTCTCTAGAGATTGAAATGGTTTGCTTAAAGAACAATCTCCGTAGAATTCATGGCCCACCTTTGTTATTCTCGGCATCCCTGAAATGGTAAGATGTTTCAGAGAGGTCAGCTGATCGAGTGACGGCAAGAAATAGCACTCCCCACAATCCTTCAGACATAAAGACACCATGTTACAGAATGATTGATCTCCTAACCATTCCGGAAATCTTGTGCCTCGATACCTGTTTACCTCTAGGTGTTTTAAGTTTGTATGAGGTTGTAGTTTGTCAAGTAAATCTCTTTCACTTTCTGAATCGTTAGGAATTCCAATATTCCAGCTCAGCACCAATGTTTCTAGGAACTTTTTCTCCTTCAGCTTTGCTTCCATTGCATCCATGGAACTTGTTATATTTTGCAAACAGGAAATGGAGAGACTTCCACTAAGATGATGAAACTCCTTCAACTCATTTATACCTGACCCACTACACTTTCCCACTACAAAAGCAGTTAATGTTTGGAGATCTTTTAATCGACTCATTTGCATTGGCATCTCCCTTAACTTATCAGTTCCACTGATATCAAGATGACGCAAGAAAATTAATTTTCCAATCTCTGTTGGCAAGGTAGTAAGATTATAGCAATCAATTAGTAGCAATGTTTGTAAATTATACAGGTCACAAACAGATTCTGGCAGTTGTTGGATTTTTGTGTAAGAGAGATCCAAATAGCGTAGATGCATCAAATTGCCAATTGAATGAGGCAATTCGAAAATCCGATAATGTGGCAAAGACAACACCCTTAAGCAAATTAGTCTCGACAAAATAACATCCAAAACCGTTTTACTCAACCAGTTCCAAGCATATCTACGTCCTAAAGGTAGGAACGTCCTTAAAAACTTAGCCTCATTGATTACCTTGAATCTTGGAAAGTCATCAAACATGCCTCTAGCATATGAGAAATGGCGACTTTTGTCAGCAATAATGTGTGGTTTGTCATTCTCCAACCTCAAACAAAAATCTCCAGACACAGATTGAGCTAAATCATTAACAAGATCATGCATGACGAAAAAAGATGCTTTAGCACTTTCTTTGAAATAATGACATCGACAAAGAATTCATTGAAGCATTCATAGCCTACTTCTTCCATTGTTGTGTTACTTCTTGGCTTCACAAAACCTTCGCAATCCATAATAGAACTAATTCCCTATTTTAAATTCATAATCTTTGGGAAATATGGAACAATAAGCAAAACATCTCTTTACATGTGGAGGAGATAACGATAGCTCAATCTTAATCTTTGGAAGAATGTTATCCTCGCAAATCCCATATGGCACTTTTCAATACATTATTCCAATCCTCAGCATCCCGTTTAGAGCACAAAAGACCCGCCAATGTTTTCGCAGCTAAAGGCAAACCTTTACATTTTTTCACGATCTCTTTGCCAATATTTTCAAGGTTTGGATGTGAATTGAAATCTTCCTTCTCAAATGCATATTTGGCAAACAATTTCCAGCAATCTTCAAATGGTAATTCCTGCAAACGATGAATATGAATAGTTTTCATGACAGATGCAACTCTGTCTTTGCGTGTTGTAACAATAATCCTACTCCCATGTGTGCCATATCTAAAAGGCTGACTCAAGCTTTCCCAGTGACCATAGTTCTCATTCCAAACATCGTCTAGGACGATAAAATATTTCTTCCCACTCAACAACTCCTTTAGCTTGACTTGAATCACATCTAGGTTCTTGGCATCACAAGCCTGTCCAGTAACTGCCTCAAGAATTGATCTAGTAACGCTTAGAACATCAAATTCTTCAGAGACACAAACCCATGCTTTCATTTTAAAGTGATCAACCACTCTATCATCATTATATAAAAGTTGAGCAAGGGTGGTCTTGCCCACCCCACCCATCCCCACTATTGCAATCACACCTATCTGATTACCACCACCTGAGTCATCATCGGAGAGCAGCACCTTCATTACATCCTCCTTGTCAAAATCCCTTCCATAAACACCAGATTCATCGACCAAAGAAGAGGTTTGGGACTTGTGAAACCAGTTATTATGTCCACGAACTTCTCTCAAACCAAGGACATCTTTCTTTTGTGCAAAATATTCCAAGTCATGAATGATCTTCTCTAACCTGGACTCTATCCCCGCATCAAATAAACTAGCAGTAGTAGAGACAGAGGATGTCAAGGTCAGAGGGATTAAACTTAGTACCTGGCTTAGGCGGCTGTGGCTGCTAGTGCTGCAGCTGCTTTGGTAGTCGGCTTCGGACTTGGAGCGCAAAGCTTCGGTAGCAATTTCATCTACTATATCATCTGCGTGGTAGATGACATCTTTAAGCTCTTCCACCCACTCTTTCACAGCTGGGTTAGTGATTTGCTTGTTCTCTGCATCATTCAGCACAGCTTTAAGTCCCAACAATGATAGCTTGAGCTTCTTGAGGAGGAGGGGGACTGTATCGCCATGCTTTTTTCCACGGAAGAAGTTGATGACCACAGGAGAGGCCAACCGATCAAGCAACACTTGAAGAGTAGCAGAGAGAAATGCTCCCCCAACCAATGCCTCGGCCATGTTTTTCTTCTCTTTTCTTTGCAAAGTATGTAAAGAGGTTATGATCGAAGAGGAAGGAAAACGGAGGCCTCTGCAATTTCTTTCAAGATTGAGGAATGAGAGAGAAATGTGAATTCCATCACATAGTATGGGCCCCTCCTCTACGCACAAGCACAGCTGTAACGCTATAAATAAAAGGGAAATAATTCTTGACTTTAAGGTAAATTACACTCACACCGCTTATCCAGAGGCTTGAAAAAAAAAATACATTAAATGTTACAATTTGAATATACTTATATATATATATATATTTTTTTTTTGAGATTACAATTGACATAATACTTTAGTTATATAGATGAAAAAATAATAATATTGTCAATATATAATTTACGTTGTTTATTTTTGTGTGTTCATACCCACTCAAACAGAGGCATAGACTCACTTTGTCAGAGGACGGCGAGTTTATTGAAGATGTATCTCAGTAGAGAGAGCTGGTGGTCTGTATCATATATGTTCATAACCCGTCGAAAATGCCCACGGCCCACATGCAACTAGTATTCAGTTTTTACACGTATGCCATCCTTTCAGCAGTAATGTCTATCATGTCACATTTTTGTTAATGAACAATCAAGTCATGTCTGTTTGGCGAATTAAATTAAATGGATTATCAGTAAGAAAATAATTAATGAAGAAATTATTAATATATAAATTATTAATAAGAAGATTAGGTGAAAGTGTTTTTATTTTGATAATATAATGTTGACAATGATTAGTGATAGGATTGTTAAATTATTTTTTTTAATTTAAAAAATAATAATTTTTATATTAAAAATATTTTAAAATATATATAAAATTTTCTTTATACAGTTGCAATTGCCCCCCCCCCCCAAAAAAAAAAAAAAAAATTGTTCTGGTCAACCGAATGGATGTCTGAAAGGAGTTCAAGCAGACAACCGAGTTGACACAATCCCCTTACTATTTTCCTAATTCCACACTTTTCCCAACCAAGTTAATCCCCTTAAGGTGGATTAGTAAGCCGCTCACACTAAGTGGCTCTTCCAATTATCACCAAACATGCTATGGGTGAGACCCACAATCATCCTATTCCAGTCCAGTCGCTCACGCAACCAAACAAACGGGGCTTGAGAGTATTTGGTGCGGCTGTTAAAACAGATTATAAATTATAATTGGGCGAATTACACTAATAATCTCTATAGTTTGGGGCATGTGTCACTTTGGTCCGTGATTTTTTAATTATGACATATTTGACCATAAATTTTAAATTTTGTTCTAAATAAGGATAATGTGAGACACCATTGCTTAATTTCAATGGCAAAATCATCAATTTAATAAAATATAAATTAATTTGACAAAAATAAATGTCAAAAAAATATTTTTGAATTTTTAAAAATTATTTCTACCTACTAAAGATAAAATTATGTAAAATTGATAAATCTTTTAAACATTTATTTTTTTTTACCAAATTAATTTTTATTACGTGTTTAGACGATGATCATATAATGGGTGATTGTTTTTATTTTTATTAAATTAGTTTTTATTTTTTCAAAAATCAAATATGGTGATAATTTTGATATCATTATTAAACCAATCCATTAAATCAAAAAATTCAAAACTAAAAACATTTCATATATTAAATATATCGATTACACATTAAAATACTAAGAACCACCCCGTTACATGATCATCACTCAAACACATAATAAAAATTAATTTGGTAAAAATATTAAATAAATAAATGTTTAAAAAATTTATCAATTTTACATAATTTTATTTTTGGTAGGTAGAAATAATTTTAAAAATATTTTTTTGACGTTTATTTTTGTCAAATTAGTTTATATTTTATCAAATTGATGATTTTGCTCTTGAAATTAAGTAATGATATCTTTAATTGTCCTTATTTAAAATAATATTCAAAATTCATGATCAAATGTGTCACAATTGAAAAGTCAAAGAGCAAAGTGACACAAGTCCCAAACGATAGGGACTGTTAGTGTAATTCGCCCATTAAAATTTAACAGATTATAAATTATAACTTTAATAAGAAATTGTTAATTTATTTGGTATAACTGTTGGATTATAAATTTAAGTTGCTAAATAGTATTTGGTAAATAAACTATTAAATAGCTTTTTAAATTGAAATAAGTTACTAGAATAAAAAACTGTTTAAAATAAATTTAACCAAACAGTCTAAAATAATTTTTCTAAAGCTAAAATCTATAAGTTGAGCAAAATAAGTCACATCAAACACCCCCAATGAACTATGAGATAATTAAAGGACAAATTACACCGTGGTCCCTACGCTTTGTCGTTTATATTATTTTGGTCTCTTCACTTTTAATTGACTCAATTTTGACTATAAATTTTAAATTTTGTATCAATTTGATCCAATTAATAATGTCGTTAATGTTTTTTAGGAAAATAATTACTAAATTGATTGAGGTTAACTCACTAAATTTAATAAATTTATAATTATACTCTGAAAAAATGACACATTCCACTTATATGCATATTTTTCATAAACAAATGTTAAGAGTTGTAATTAATTGGATCAAATTGAAACAAACTCATAAATTCAAGGTCAAAATCGAGTCAATTAAAATTATAAGGACTAAAATAACATGAGGACCTAAGTATAAAGACTATGTCACAATTTATCCATAATTAAATTAAGTTAATAAATCATTTTTATTTGTAATAGTTAGCATAACATTATTGACTTTTCTAAATTTGTTCACTACATCTACATTGTAAGAAAACAGGAAGCACATTAAAAAAAAAAAAAAAAAATTAGACAGACAAATTTTTCTTCCAAGTTGATATGATATGACATGCAATAAGAAAATAATGACATTTGAAATGGACTCACTAAAATTTATCAATAATAGAATAAACTCAATAAATTTTTCTTACAAGTTGATATGATATGATATGACATGCAATAAGAAAATATTGATATTTGAAATGGACTCGCTAAAATTTATTAATAATAGAATAAACTCAATTGACACAGCAATTTATAAATTAAGTTGGTATGAAAATTTGATTGTACAGTATTACTCTTTTTAACATGCAATAATGGCGAAAAATATTTTTTTGAAAACATTTTCATGTGCTTGGTTGTTACAAAATAATAAGTGGATTGAGGATGATCAGTTTGATCCTATTAGTATTGGGTGAGTACAGAAGCTCTGATGGCTTTCAAGAGATGTTAATCGCAAACAGGATTTGTTTAGCCTTTGAATGGCTAGCTTAGATTTTGTTTTCTTTTCCTTGTAACCCCAAAACACAAAAAAGTGTATATGCTATTCTTTATAAATAGCACTGATTTGGTTGCATAAATTTATATACATACATCTCTATTTGGTAAAATGCCACAGCAAAATGAATATATATATGTATATATAGGACAAAATAAACTTACCTGGAATGCAAATCCAAACCCAGATGCTAGGTTCGCAACCAGTAGAGACTCTTTCACTAAATCTACTGCTCTGCTAATCATGATTCAATTTTGGGAAACAAAGTTGCGTTGCCAGATCCAAGTCCAGATGGAACAGTAGTATTGGTAAGTCTACAGTCAGTTGAGACTCTTTTTACCAAATCATCTGCTAATAAAGATTCATTCTCCACATCATTTGCTACCTTGATTGATTCTTCCACTGCTGCTTCAAAAATCAATTTCAATTGTCACTTTTTCAAAAAAATAAAAGATATAGAGAAGCAGAACATTGAACCAGAATTCAAGTTTTCACCTCAGGCTATATAGGAATACAACGGGGGGCAGTGCATGAAAACGTGTACATTTCCATCTTAATTTGTTAGATGAACAAAATACATGACTTCAATTTAACCATATAAAAGGTTCTGAATGTCACAAGCCAAATGAGATTCTTTTCCACAACAGATGCTCGAAAAAAAAAAAAAAAAAATAAAAAACCCGCATATTGTACGCAATGGACACCGAGCTGAAAGAGATATACATTTTCTGAGTTTAAACATTCACATGCTTCACCTCTAGAATCACTACTTTTTGCATCTGCCTCACCAAATTCACTACCTAGCATTCTGAAAGACCTCATAGTCCCAACCCATCTGAAATCAATGGGATCTTTAATTAGTTTTAAGTAACAGCCCTGGTGAATCAGAAAGGTCCAGACCTTTGGCGTTATACTAGTGATACAATCAAGAAACTCCCTTGATATGTCCTCAAATACTACATTTCAAGCTTGATTAAAAGCAAAGTTTGTTTCAAACTTATTTACCAATGCATAGTTACAGCATTTATAACCAGGGAAATGTGAAAGCTCTGCAACAGTTAATCCCTGTTTCGCTAACAATTTCCACACACAGCTTCTAGCAACATTAAGTAAGGACTTCCCTGTGCTTGCGCAGAAATTTGCAACAGATGCAATTAGAGAAGATTCAGATAGAAATAGATGATTGGTTGCACCTGCAAGCATCAACGAGTATGCAGCACTGGTTCTACTCATATCGAAAGCTTCCAGCTGAAGTTCATCCATTTCAGGATTCAGAGCCAACAAGTAACTTGCACGGGTTTTATAGGCAGATGCCAGTGTGGTGTAGGCACTCAAAGAGAGATGGTGGAGGGGATGCAACCAAAATTGTTGCTTTGATTTTTCTTCTTTTGGTTCAAACTGCCCATCAAGGAAACCATGAATAAGCAAGTTCTCAAGCTTCTCACAGCAAGAATTGGGATTAACAAATGTCAAATATTCAGTTATGGCATCATCTACATAGTCCGTCTCAGAACTCAAGTTGGCACAACTGCAACTGACTGCAGAAATTTCCTATCCAACAAAACCATCAATGTGTTAATGCTAATTCACAAAGTTCAGTTAAAGGTTTTGGGAATAGTTACAATCTCGCTTGAAAGAAAAATGTGAAGCTCAACATATTGACTCAAAAGAATATGCTTACTACCATGCTAGGCACTAGAAAATTCAACAAAAATGTTTTTATCCCAATAGAAAAAGTTACTCAAACAGAAACTAAAAGTACAGATGAACAAAAATAAAAGTACTGAGTCACTTGTGACTTAAATAAAGACTTTTCCTAGTTTGATATAGAAAAGAGTTTCCAATACCATTCGAGTATTGAGAGGAAAATTCAATTGTATTAAGGATATGACTAGCAGGAACAAAATAGTGACTGGAGGCAAAAGATATTTTTTTTAAAAAAATTAAATGAAAAACTAGCAAAGGAATTGAAATGTTAAAAAATTTCAACAGTTTAGATAATTTTCAGGTTGAAAAACATCATGGAGCAAATAGAAAATGAAAGGTTTGCTACCAGAATATGTTTGTCAGCTAGGAATGATGAGGCACAAAGTCTGAAAAGAAGAACAAGAGATTGAACGAGGAAAATAAAATAAATAATAATAATAATAATAAATTATGAGATGGGTCACACACTCACAAAGATGGATCTTCATCAACAATTTTAGTTTCACAGAATTCTCACCTGCAAAGTATGATCCACATAAGCTGGGGGCCATGCATTACATCGCCGACAGGAACAAAAAAAAGCAATACTTCAACCATAACTCTGATTGCCTCATCGCATGGTGAAAAAAGAAAAACAAAATTGGCATATGAAAACATTCTGGATGATTGAACCTAGAAAGATATGAAACTGAAAATGCATTAGGAAATCATTAAGTCTAATAAGAAGGATCTAAATAGTTCTAAAAGCTGATTTTGTTCCTGGCCACTCGTACTAGTATTAGAAGATTCACTGTCCATATTCATCAAGGCAATGCATCATTCTTCATGACATGGAAAGACAGGCATGCACTTGCGTAAGGTAGTGTCTACATAGCCAGTGGGGAATGTAGCCAAGTCATGTATAAGACTATCAGATGGATCGTTATAAGGCATCATGATAAACATAATCATTCTTAACTAGCTGCATTGGTGTGTGTGACTGACTTCTCATGCATATTGCAATGCCATTCTGCTATTATCCTATTACTATCAAATGTCCTAATGCAAATTAGAATTAGTTATCCAACAACACAAATTTAAGTGGACCATGTCAAAAGAAAATATTTTTTGAATTTTAGAAAGACAAAAAGAAAAAGAAAAAAAGAACTAGTTTGACAAAAATAAATATCAAAAATACATTTTTAAATTTTTTAAAATTATTTAATATTTTCTTCACAAAACTAAATTTTATTTTTTTTTATAAATTTGAAAATTTTGTTTTTGGAAAACCTAACTAAACATATTTTAAATACTTGGAGGGCAAAATTGTCTTTTTACCAGCTAATCCGGAGGAGGGCTTATCTACAGACTGTGTATCCCACCCTCCCCCAGGACAAGATAGTCCCACATATGGGGGACTAACAGTCCAGTCACACTATTATTCTGGCCTATAATTTTTCAACCAAACAACGGACTAATTGGTATGATGGACATGGTGTCCAATCCCCCCTTCCAATCAAACACCCCCTTAGTGTGTATCTAAAATCAAATAGCTTATGTGTTTTATCCGTAATGGATTATTATGTATATACATGTGTGTGTTGCCATAATATGCGAGTTGGATTATGTAACCTCTATGACTGAAGTAACAAAATTCTTCATTCTTTAAAATTCTATCTTAAATTACATAACCAAACTAAGAAAACTAACCTCTATTTATTTATTATTTAGAATCTCTAAATTTTATACAAATACTTTTATTGAATAAAAGAACTATTAGGCCAGGTAGTTAGCCCCAAGTTAGGTACTGAACAATTGATCAGATGGTTAGTTGAGTTGTTAGGAGTCAGTTTTCAAGTCTACATTGATAAATCAATGTCTCTGTAACAGATACAAAAGAAATCAACAATAAATCCCTTGTTTTCATCTTATTCTTCAAGACTGATTTGTCAAGTTCTGTCGAGAACTACGAATTAAGCCCGGCATATTTCAAGTTCCTGAATAACTCTAGACCATTAAAATATTATAAATCTTCTTTACCAAAAAAGAAGTCTAAAATTTTTTCCAAATCCCAAGTTACAAATTACACTGAAGTGAATAATACCTTAATCCAAAATTTGTGACTATCGAATTATTTGGGGGTAAACTATATAAGTACAATTTTTATCTTTTTATATTTTTTGAGTCACATAACCTCTCCAATTTCTTACATCTTTTCGTAAAAAATTAAAAAATACATTTATTTAGATAATTCCAAACAACCCCTTCCACTGAAAGAAAATAATAACAATAGTTACACATTTGTATGGAATTTAATAGAGAGAAGACCAAAAGACCTTAGGTTGCAACAAGTCAGTGTAAGCAACAGCAGATACCTCCTCACCCTTGTTACTGGGAGGGCTTGATACTTGCAACAATTATTCTGGGACCACTGCATCATAATAATTAACACAAAAACTGAACCATACTGAATTTGAAAGACAAGTTCATTCATTCCTCTTTTTTGGACAAAATATTAACAATGAATTTACCTTCTGTTGAATCACATTTTTGACGATCACCATTTTCCATCATTTCAATTCCATTACTGCTGCTACAGAGCATTCCAAAGCCAAGCCGTCTCGCATCCTTCTCACCATCCCTAATCCTCGCCAAAACGACGCCGTCGTCTTCTTCGTTCAGGGAAGACATCAATTTATCGCGATTGCTCATCAAACTGCCGATTCTGTCAAACTGGTCGCTTTGGCTTGAAATGAGGTTGAGGAGCTCGAAGCGGCGGAGAGAGAGAAAGCGAAGGGAGCAAGTTAGGTCTTGGCCAATGCTGATGTCTTGGCTCCTTCTCATCTCCATTTTTTTCCTTTTCTTCCTATTACTGAACTTTGAAGAAATACCAGATTGAAGCAACCCGTTTGGATCCGATGATTGGAAAGAGGAAAACAAAAAGGCTCTCCTTCCATTCACATTAAAAAAAAAAAAAAAAAAAGAAACACTATGCACACACCCTTGAAATTGTGTCTATCATACTCCTCTTATGATTAATGAAGAAAATGGCATACTTTTTCAGTTATAATTTAAAAAAAAAAAATGATATAATTAAATATAATATAAGATATAATTAAAGAATTCATAAGTTACAACTAAATAAGAAAATTGATCATAACTATAAAAAAAAAAAATGACATAAGAGTGCATATGGTGCATGTTTATGTTAGAATTTCCCTAAAAATAAAAACATAATAATATAGATATATGGATAGTGGGCTCTATATAGGGGTATAAATTTGGCCCAGCAGGGGCTCAGATCGGCCCACTATTGTCCATGCAAGCTCTCACCAAAATTCAAGTTGGACCGGGTCGGTCCACTTGCATAAAATTGCGGCTAGTGCCCAAGCGCAAGGGGTACTCGAGCGGGCTTAGACCCATGCTTGAGCTTGGGGGCGAACTTGGGCTGGACCTAATCATTTTTTATTTTTTTTACCAAAATTTTATTTTTTTTCACAAAAAAATGTGCGGAGATAGTGGTTTGGAAATACTTCTGAGTTCAGTCAGACGTCCCTAATCCTTTGATTGTTACCTAAAAAAGGAATGAACACTCCGGTCGGGGATGCCAAAATAAGCACTCCGACAGACAAATCAATATTCTCTCTAGTTAACTTCTATTTCAAGTTATGTTATCTATTCTCACATATCTCTTTTTGGTTGACGTTCCTCTGTTCATACTACCTCTGGGCACAAGGATCGGACCCCCTCTTAATCTGGCACATGGTTGCTTACTGGGCCTTCCAGTTGTATGTTGGTCCCTGGTTACAGCCATATTGGTTTACTCTTAATCTCGCACATTCGTATATTCGGCTTTATGAGCTCCCGTGTCACTGCCGAATTTATCAAAATTATTGACTTTCTTTGGCTAACGTTATTCGGCCTCCACAATTGCTCCCCAAATATCCGACTAACTCCAATTAGTCGGCATGTTTGGCTTATCGGTGGAAAGTCAAAAATACGGCGCTCGCACTCCTTCCAATATCGAAGCGTCAGAATGACCTCGGTTTAGAAATCATTATAATTTCTCGCCCCTTCGTACGCATTGCTCATTTAATGAGATATGAAACCGCGCTGCCCCCTTCGAATATTTTTTTAATATGCAAGGCTTTTTGGTTGTCTCACAACACTTCTCCTTCACTTCACGACCTCTGCGATTTCCGTCTGCTCCCCATTGTCCTTCTCTCTCTAACTTGTAAGTTCCTCTCTTCTTTGCATTTCTTCTTCATTCCAGCTCCCATTTTCTCGTTTATTTTTAATTTAGCGCACATTCTATTCCGATTCGAATGGGGAAACATTTGAAAGCTCTTCTTTCTGCGGACCGTGTTTTCACCTTTCGGCGCCATTTTTCAATTCCAGATGATGTTCATCTATCACTCGTGGTGGACAGCGTAGTTGACATGGAGAGAACTGATGCGAATACAATCATTTTTCCCCTCCTATCAATCGTTGAGGGCGGTGTCTATTTTCCATTTCATCCGTTTATGAAGGCCGTTCTTCGCTATTGGGGTCTACTCCCTTCATAGCCAAACGTAAACTTTTACCGAATCATTATGGGCATAATAGAACTAAATCACCGACTTAGGATTAATCTAAGAATCCCTACTATTCGGCATTGTTATACCTTGGCGAAATCATCTGGTCGGCAGGGACGCTACTTTCTCAGAGCCAAGGACACTGATCACCATCTGGTAACTATGCTTGCCAGCTCTAGTAAGCGTGTTGATGAAGTCATGATCATTGTCCGAGGCAACTGGGAATTCGGCAAAGGCGAAGATCGCCTAGATCCTGTGCCTAGACAAAAAGGCGAACCAGGTAGCCGTATAGTCCCATTTCTTTGCGCATTTGTTATACGTTTATTCGGCTTAGATTCCATGTACTTACCATTTTATTCGTGCAGGTAACGATTTGAAAAAAGCACTTATCTCGGCCGACGATGCTGTGCTTGAGCGAATCAAAATCGCACTCCAATTCTTCGGCCGTCCAAACGTCCAAAAGCAAGGGCAGGCCACCCACGTGCTATTGCAATACGAACCAACGTACGCTACTTTTTCGGCTGTAGATCACATTCCGATTCCAAATGGCGAACAGCATCTTACGGCACTCATTTTTCAAAATTTCAAGAGCCTTAGGGATATTGGTCTTGAAGTTTCAAATTCAAAGCAGGTCGCTGAACAAGTCGTTGAACAACCAAATTAGTCCAACTTGGATAGATCTGAGGGTTGTCTAAGAGAGGAAGTTGACGCAGCTTTTGATTTGGCCTTTGAGGAAGCCGGCTTCAACATTCCATCCACTTTAGGCCGAGTTGACACATCATTAAAAGATGATATTTTCACCAACTTAGGAGACTTTCCCATCACAGATCCTGAGAACATGGCTGGGGAGTCGCTCGCACAGATGGCCAGAAGAAAAAATGCTACGAAGATAGCAGCCCGAAGGAGGGCCGAAGTTGCCAGATATGAACCCCCACCACCTACTCCTGTTGGGGCTGAGTCTTCTCCACCTACTCCTATTGAGGAAATGGAGAAAATTGTTGTGGCCGAATCGGTCATTGAACAATCGGACGACCTGGTGGCCGAACAGAGGGGGAAGAAATGCCTTGCCGAGATAGAAGCCGACTCTTCTGCAAACTTAACTGATAAACGGCCACGCATAAAAGAGTCGTAAGACTTGGCGGCGCCATTTATCATACAACCTAGAATAAAGAACGTGTCGGTTGCTTCAAATGCGTCGGCTTTGAAGGATGCTGCCGTGGCACTAAGAGTGGCCTTGTCGATTGACAAGGCAGCGTTCCGTGTAGAGCCGGATGTGGTGTTGATAGCACTAGTCGCTCAGTCGGCGATATTGGTACGTAACTGACTTGAAAAATATTTCGTTTCTTTTTTATGCCAGCTATCTTACCAATCTTTTGTTTCAAGCGGCGGGCAGGATCGAAAAAATCGGCCGCCGTCACTATGACTCCATCGAGCAAATCAGCGTGCTCAAAGTCGAAATCGAAACCGAAAAGGGTAAGGCTAAAGAGGCTTTGGCCGAATTGGCGGTGGCCTCTCTTAGAGCCGAATCCGAGGCGAGGAAAGTGGAGGAAGAGCGAGCAAGGGTCAGTGCTGAGGAAGAGAAGGCCAAATGCTCCGATCTATTCAGGATGGCCGCCAAAGAGAGGGCGAACGCGAGTAATGATGCGCTCAAGTTGGCCAAGGAAGTGATTACCAAACTAGAGGCCGATTTGGAGGAGTCGAAGAAGGCAAAAGAAATCGTCGACTCCGAGATTTCCAAGGCGTTCGAAGCCGGAAAAAATGTGGCCTTGGAAAAATATGTAGAGGAAGTACCCAAGTTTAAAAATCGGGGCTTCAAACACGGCTGGCTTAAAGCCCTGGCTGCCACTAATGTGACATTGGAGCAACGAATTCCATACGAACAGCTAGAGGTTGAGCTGTTGGAGTCTGACCTTAAAGAATGAGTAATGTTAATGTAATTTTGCTTTTTGTTTGGTATTTTCTGTACGTAGTTTTTGTAGATTTTTGCTTATTTATTTTGTTTAGAAGTCAATTATAGGGCAGTTTTCATGTGTAAAATGACGATTGTTTGTACTCAATTTATTAATGAAAATTGCCTTTTTGTTTATCTTCTGTATGTGCTAATTAATAGCTAAGTAAGGCGATGCAATGGAATTTGGCGATAACTTAATCAAAATTAATGGCCAAAACAATATAAGGAAATGTAACACAATTCGACAACCCATGAAACACTTGACTATAACATAATATGTCGAATTAAATATACGGCTCAATGCCAACCTCGACTGGCCAAGTGAGGTAATGTATTGTAATTCGGCTATAACATCATACACCGAAAATAATGGTATATTTTCCCTTGCCGCATTTGGACATGTCGTTCGAAAACTGAATAAACATATGGCTTGTGCCAATTTGAATGTCATTTATGAGTCAAATAAAACATACGGCTTGCAACTTCATATTCTGTTGAATAAAATCTACCGATCAGATGGGGCATTGTAGTTTGTAACTATATTTATAAATAGATGTTGAATAGATTAATAAATTTTCCCTTGCCCCAACTAATCAATGAACATAACTGCCGAATATGTATGTGTAGTTCATGGATTCGGTGGGACACAATAACTTGTCAGTGAAATACATTGAAAGTAGGCCGAATAGATTAATAAATCTGCCTTTGCCCTAGCTGATCAATGAACATAACTGCCGAATATGTGTAGTTCATGGAATGGGTGGGGCACAAAAATTATTCGGCGAAATGTATTGAAGCGATCGCTTTGGGAATGATGCACCCGTAATTAATAAACGAGATGGGGGCTAGGCACGTGTGGGTTCTGTGCTATCGATAAATATATGTTGCTCAAATTCAACAGAGTTCGAGAGGGAAAAAAGCGTTGTGTCGAACTGAGGAAATTTGTATGTCAAGAAGAATATTCTTTAACAACAAACGGGAGGACAGGACACTAGTTGAACTGGACTTAGAAATGAATCGAGGATGTGGTGAACCTGGGCGAACGGGTAACAGGACGTCAGAGGAACGTGAAAGGTGTCGCTCCCCCCATCGTCGAAGTAGGTCTCCAATAGGGGACGGGGTAGAGAAGTCACCCAGGAAGGAAAGGCAGCAACGAGGAAGCTTTCCCCGTTCGCGAAACGAAACCAACAGGCTACCATGCCCGTTGAGTTTTTCGATTTTCATTAGGAATAAACCGATGATTGAAGCAGATTCAATTATCTGCGATCCAAACGTTACAGCCGAGTTTGCTCGATAGATTTTTCCGCCCGAAGTCCAACAATCAATGGTCAGTCGGCCTAATTACAAAATTTTTCAGGAGGGAGTCCATAGAGCGGTAAAGGGACTATACACCTCTTACGAAATCGGCATACGCCTTCGTGCTGTGCAAAGAGAGATAGAGTACAAAGACGACCGCATTTAGAGTTTGGAACAACGTGCAGAGAAAGTTGAGAACGAGCTAAAAAATGCTAAGGCTTCCGAAACGTAGTCGGCGAGTCAAACAAACCTGATCATGGCGGAAAGAGTAAACCAACATCTTCTGGATCATGCAATTGCCAACCGAGATACAACGAGCATGTTCGCAAGAGAAGTAACAAGAATGAAGGCTTACGAACAAGGTTTTTGACAGCCAAAAAATTGGTATTGAAAAGACGAAGAAAAGGTTAGCTGAAGATGTCTGTCGGTGCGAAAATCGTGGATTTAAGCATGGATGGATTAAGGCTTTGTAGGCCGCGGGTATCAATTCGACGTCACCTCTATATCAGAATTACAAGTTTCCCTTCAAAGCTTACGACACCGAGAAAACCGACGATAAAAAGGGTGCCGAGCTGGGGCAAATTTAGATATTAATACATATTATTGTACTTTTGAATTCGTCAAAAGCCATGTATTTGTACTTCTTTAGTGAAATAAATATTTGTTATATTGTTTCATTTAATGTTTGTATCTACTTGTGATAATCGTATCTTGGTCCATGCCATTCTATTGCAAAATGTGGTCTTTCCGAATTTCGGAGGATTACTTGGCCGTTCGTGGTTATAAACGAAGGGCGCTTTGAATTTGTAGTATCTTTCGGTCCAAACGTGACATCCATAAATGGGGCTCCGAATTCAGAGTCTTTTTGTGTTGGCCAATCGTGATATCCACGAAGGGCGCTCCGAATTCAGAGGCTTATTCGGTCCAAACATGAGATCCACAAATGGGGCTCCGAATTCATAGTCTTTTTATGTTGGCCAATCGTGATATCCACGAAGGGCGCTCCGAATTCGGAGTCTTTTTGTATTGGCCAATCGTGATATCCACGAAGGGCACTCCGAATTTGAAGGCTTATTCGGCCCAAACGTGACATCCACGGATAGGGCTCCGAATTCAAAGTCTTTTTGTATTGGTCAATTGTGATATCCACGAAGGGCGCTCCGCATTCGGAGGCTTATTTGGCCCAAACATGACATCCATGGATGGGGCTCCGAATTTGGAGGCTTATTTGGCCCAAACATGATATCCACGAATGGGGCTCCGAATTCGGAGGCTTATTCAGACCAAACTTGACATCCACAAAATGGGGCTCCGAATTCGGAGGCTTATTCGGCCTAAACGTGACATCTACGAATGGGGCTCCGAATTCGGATTCTTTTATTCGTTATTAAACCATTATTAACGAAACTGCGATAAGAAAGGGCATTGCATTGGGAAATTGAAAGATATATACATAACATATCAGTAAAACTTCGAAACAAACTAGCACGCCGTACAAGTTGGCTTAGTGATAAAATTTGTGAAAATGTGTGGAATTCCAGGGGCATGGCAAACTTCTCCCAACCATGTCTTTGAGCCGATACGCCTCTGTTCCGGCGATTGAATCAATCTGATAAGGGTCGTCCCAGTTGGGGCCTAATTTTCCGTCTACCGGATTCTTAGTAGCAGGAAGCATTTTTTTGAGGACCAATTCTCCAGGTGTATAACGACGCAACTGTACGCACTGGTTATATAATTTAGCAAGTTGTTGCTTATACCGCACCATGCTCGCAAGGGCACGATCTTGACATTCTTTAATCAGAGTCATGTCTAAGGCCAACATCATGTCATTACGGCCCATGTCAAAAACCTTGGATTTCAGCGTAGGTAGGCCGATCTCCAGGGGGATAATTGCCTGGGTTCCAAAGCACAAAGCGAATGGCGTTTCCCTAGTGGATCGCTTTGGAGTAGTGCGATGAGCCCACAACACACTAGGCAATTCTTCGACCCATCTGCCTTTAACCTTTTCCAACCTTTTCTTGATGCCGTCCAGGATCACTTTATTGGAGCCCTCCGCCTAACCATTGCTTTATGGATATGCCAGCGAGGAAAAGTAGGGCCAGATACCATACGTGTTGCATAATTCTCGATAGACGCCACAATCAAATTGGGTGCTGTTGTCTGAGACAAGTGCTCATGGTATGCCGAATCGTGTTATGATGTTTTTCCATACAAAATGCTTAACTTCCACATCTCGAATATGTGTTAATGCCTCTGCTTCAACCTATTTTATAAAATAATCTGTTGCGACAATCAAGAATCATTTGTTCCCTGGAGCTCGTGGTAATGATTCGATGATATCAAGTCCTTATTAGGCAAACAGCCAAGGACTAGTGATAGAGTTTAACTCCTCGATGAGTAGATGAGTTAAAGGGGAAAACTTCTGGCATTGTTCATATTTCTTGACGTAATTCTCAGCATTTGTTCGCATGGTCAGCCAATAATACCCCTATGTTACGGCTCAGTGGGCCAATGAGCGTCCTCCGGAATGGGGACCACAGCTACCTTCATGTATTTCGGCCAAGAGTTCCTCAACTTTATCTAGGTGAACACATTCCAAGTACGGCCCAGAAAAAGATTTTTTGTAGAGCTTTCCTTGCGGATCTAAGTAGTATCGCAAGGCTTTATTTCGCAGTTTGTGGGCTTCTTTCTTATCCATTGGGAGTTGTTCTGAGGAAAAGACTGCAACGATAGGGTCCATCCAACTTGGTCCTGGTTCAATGATGTTAATCTGAACTGGTTCAGAAAAGGTAATGCTCGACTCAAGGATGAATCCTACTTTGATTGTTCGTTTGACTCCTGAGTTGATAGCAGAGGCTAGGCAAGCAAGGGCATCTGCATGCGTGTTCTGATCTCAGGTTATTTGATTCAATTCGTGGTGGTCGAATTTGGTGAGCAAGGAATTCACTGTTTTCATGTAGGCTGTCATGCGATCATTTTTAGCTACATACTCCCCTTTCAACTGGTTGTTGACTAATTTCGAGTCATAGAAAACAAACAATTGCCTCACACCAAGGTGAACTGCGTTACGAAGGCCGGTTAGTAGTGCTTCATATTCGGCCTCATTATTTGATACATCAAAGCCCAGTTTGACCGCCTGTTTGATTATTGCCCCTTGGGGGGTCATGATTACTACGCCTGCCCCACTGCCACGTTGGTTGGATAACCCGTCACAGTACATCTGCCAAATGTCTCCAACATATATTCTCCAGTTGGGTTTAGGTTGCACTTGATCGGACTTGAAGTCGGTATGGTATCCCGTTAATTCGGCTACAAAGTCGGCAAGCACTTGCCCCTTGATGGCAGTTCTAGGCAAAAACTGGATATCATGCTAGTTGAGTTCCAAAGCCCATTTTGAAACGCACCCTAATGCTTCCGTGCTACTTAGCATTGACCAGAGGGGATAATCTGTTAGTACCCCTATGGTATGCCCCTAAAAGTAACGCACCAATTTTCTTGCAGCCATGACGAAAGCAAGGATGAGCTTTTCCAGTGGTAGATAACGTGTTTCGGCGTCAACCATTGCCTTGCTTACATAGTAAACTAGTCGCTGCTCTCCGAGTTCTTCCCTTAAAAGTACGGCGCTGACTGCCCGGTCAGATACCACCAAATACAAAATGAGCGGATCACCTACCGAGGGGGTTGCCAAGAGTGGTATTGATCGGAGATAAGTTTTCAAGCCGTCCAGAGCGGTCTGGCACTTGGGGGTCCATTCAAAAGTTTTGCCTTGCGGAAGTGTGTAAAAGAATTGTCGGCAGCGATCAATGGAACGGCTGATAAACTTGTTGAGTGCGGTGGTCATTTCCATCAGCTTCTGAACTTCTTTGACTGACCGAAGAGAGCCAAGTTCTAGAATTGCTGTGATCTGCCTTGGGTTGGCCTCTATTCCGCAGTGGTTGACAATGTAGCCAAGGAATTTGCCAGATCCGATGCCAAATGCACACTTCGAGGCGTTCAGTTTCATATTGTACTTTCGTAGAATGCCGAATGTCTCTACCAAATCGGCTAGATGGGTGTGCTTTTCCTTGGATTTGACCACCATGTCGTCGATGTATACTTCCATGGTGCGGCCAAGCTGTTCCTTGAACATGGCAGTAACCAGTCTTTGATAAGTTGTCCCCGCATTCTTCAGCCCGAAAGGTATGACCTTGTAGCAATAGGTTCCTCTTGGGGTGAGGAATGCAGTCAATTTCTTGATCCTCTGGATGCATGGCAATTTGGTGATATCCTCTGTAGGCGTCCAAGAAGCTCATGTGTTGATGATGTGCCATTGTATCTGCGAGTTGGTCGATTCTGGGGAGGGGAAAACAATCCTTGGGACAAGCTTTATTCAAGTCCGTGAAATCTACACAAACGGGCCAAGATCCATTCTTCTTCTTTACAACCATGGTATTGGACAACCATGTAGGATAGGTTACTTCGCAAATTGCCCCGACATCAAGCAATCAGTCAACTTCTTCAACAATGGCCGAAGCATGCTATGCGGCTGACCGCCGACTTTTCTAAATGATTGGCTTACATTTTGGATCAATGTTTAAGCGATGCTGGGCCACAAATGGATCCACCCCCTACATCTCGTATGATGTCCACACAAACATGTCGAGATTGCCGAGTAAGAAGGATACAAGATCGTGTTTATCAACTTCGTTCAAGGAAGTGCTAATCATGAAGAACTTGTCAAGACTCCCATTGATTTCGATCTGATCTAGGTCTTTAGTTGCCTTTTCACTAGGGATTTTCCCAATGTCCTCGAGGCTCTCCCAATCCGGTACTTCAATCGAATTCACTTCCAGTTCCTTTGGCCTCTTTGCAGCAACAACAAGATAGCATGTCTGTGCCGACTTCTGAGAACCCCGAATTTGTTCAATGTCATACTCAATCAGAAAGTAGAGTAATTGATGGTAGGTGCTTGCCACAGCTTGCATAATATGCAACCAAGTTCTTCCCATGATGCGATTGTATGGTGACGGAAGTTTGACAACCAGAAATTCTATATCTACTAATCTGGTGCCCTCCCGAACTGGTAGTGTGATCTTATCCAAAGGATACTCGAGGTTAGCGTTGAAACCGAATAATAGGTAATCGACTGGCAACAAATCCGAGTTAGTGAGGCCGAGTTTAACAAACGCCTTACAATACATTATTTCCGAAGTTCTTCCCTAATCGATGAGAACATATTCGATGGTGAATCTGTTCACCCATGGCTCGACGACGAGGGGATCGGCGTGGGAGAGAGTTACTCCTACTAAGTCAGTGTCGTCGAAACTAATCTTCCCAGTTTCATGGGGTCGTTTGGCTGGTGTGATTGGCTTATGCAGGCTAGGTTGTAACTGAATTGTATGTACCTCGGCTGACGATGGCAGGCTGTATATCATATAAATTACACCTAGTGGAGGTAAATCTGGTGGTAGGGCTACCGTGTTCGATGGATTGTTTTTTCGAACGTGTTGTGCCAACCAGTCTTCTTATACTAACTCTTCCAGGTGGTCCTTCAGTGCATAACAACTGTCAGTGTCATGGCCATGGTCTTTGTGATATTCGCACCGCTTATCCCTTCTCCTTATGTCCGGGAGATCCCATCATTTTGGACGGCCATTTAAAGAACGGAAGGTGTTGGACTTTCGACAAAATCTTGCTGATCGGCTCTGCCAATTCCGTGTACTTCTTGTCCGAGTGTCTTGCGCGCTTGCTATCCACTTGATATTATTCATTTGATCAGTATGAACACTGATCACTTGATCGGCGCGAATCACGCCTTTTGTCTCGTTTAGCCCGACTACGCAGTTCAGGGCTCCTTGACGGCACAACATTTATCGACTGAATGAGACCAGATGCAGTCATCTTAACAACTTTCTGTATGGCTTTGACCCGCAAGGCATCGTCTTCCACTTTACAATATTCTTCGACTTTTTTCATTAATGCCCAAACTGTTTTGGGGGGCCGTCTAGTTAATGAATTGCGTAGAGGACTATCAGAATGTAATCCCATCTTAAAGGCGGTAATGGCCATAGAGTCATTACAGGCATCATCCACCAGGTTGAAACATTCCCAATATCGCGCTGAATACTCACGGAGGGTTTCTTCTAGTTTAATTTGCATTGCCCAGAGAGAGTCGGCTTGCTTTGGCTAAACTTCGTTGGTAATGAATCTTGCCCTAGAGGATTTTTGGAGTTGGTGAAAGCTTTTTATTGACGCCGACTCCAGTTTGTAGTACTATCTGATGGCCAGCGATCCCAAGCTACTTGGAAACATTCGACACATGAGGACTTCGTCACCAGCATGCAACATCATCACTTGTTTATAATGACGAATATGGTCAGTGGGATCCGATTTTTCGTCATACAGGGTGAACGGCAGTGCTTTTAACTTTTTAAGCAGCACGGCTCTTGCGATACGTCGTACGAAAGGGTTATGCCTGTCTTCCTCATCCGAATCATCACTTTCTTTCCCTCGCATGTGCCTTATGTACGAGCTCCCTTCGGATGAGCTAGATACATCGACTCGTCTCTTCTTTCTAGGCTCCTAGGATGGTGAGTTAGAGTCGCTGCCATTACCGTGTTTTGAAGTCGACATCGTCGATCGTCTTTCTTTCTGGGGGATCAACCCCGGTTAAGGCATGCGGCTTGTTGGGATTTGGCTACCTCCAAGGCCAATTCTTTACGTAAACGCTTGTCATCAGCCGCTATATCTTCCAAGCGTTGCTCATTTCATTTCGCTTGATCCATGATCGTTTGTATAGTCTCCTACATTAAGGTTAAGGGTGAGGTTTGAGCTACTGAGTTGAAATTCAGGGCCCTTCTCATGGCGATATTCTCCGGTCCAAGCATGTTTATTGGAGTAACATTATCTCTTGGTGTAACATCGGCAGCAACGAGCGAATAATCATTTGTTACGTCTACTATGAACGAACTTGAGTATTTCCACAGACGGTGCCAATTGTGGAGATAGTGGTTTGGAAATACTCCTGAGTTCAGTCAGACATCCCTAATCCTTTGATTGTTACCTAAAAAAGAAATGAACACTCCGGTCGAGGGTGCCGGAGTTAGCACTCCGACGGACAAGCCAATATTCTCTGTAGTTAACTTCTATTTCAAGTCATGTTATCTATTCTCATATATCTCTTTTTGGTTGACATTCCTCTTTTTATACTACCTCTGGGCTCAAGGATCGGGCCCACTCTTAATCTCGCACATGGTTGCTTACTCGGCCTTCCAGTTGTGTGTTGGTCCCTGGTTATGGCCATATTGGTTTACTCTTAATCTCGCACATTCATATATTCAGCTTTATGAGCTCCCCGTGTCACCACCGAATTTATCAAAATTATTGACTTTATTTGGCTAATGTTATTCGGCCTCCACAAAATGACATTAGGTTTTGGGCAAGCCAAGTGTCACACAGCGGCTGTGTGGAAGCCTTACCAATAGATATGCAAGTATGAGTGGCACTAGTTAACTCTCTTCACTAGCCCACCAATAATGCTCAAAAGGTTTGCAAAGACAAGCAAACACAATACTAATTAGTTGATAAGCCAATAAGTTTGGAGACAAGCCACAAGACAGCAAGCAACAAACTAAAATCAAAGCAAGCAACACTAGAAAAGCTTTACACAATTTAAAGGCAAAATGAACTTTTCATTGATCAAAAGAAGGCATTACAATAGTTGAACAATACAGCAAAAGTGCTACAAAAGTTGCCTTATCATAAGCTAGGTTAAGGTACTTTAATGGCACAAGTGGTCTGGTTCAACACTTGGATACCCCTTCTTAATATAGCTTGTTAAGCCATTTCCTAGTTGGCAAGAGGAAACATCCACTATGTTTGAGTAGTCATAATAGATTTTTAAAAATTCTACAAAAAGACAAAAATTACAATACTTGGACCCAAAACACATTTATTACTAAGGTATTTACATAAAAATTTATAAGGCAAAAAGACTACATTTGACCCTCCAAAAGTTAGCCTAGAGTTGTTGCTTGGGCAGGCAAGTTTGTGGCCTGCTGTGGTTGGACTGCTTCGTGGCATGCCTTGGGCCTTAGCTTGCACTTGCACCAACAACTTCTTGGACATGTTTTTGGCTCTCCAAAGGGCACAAATGAGTGTGGCATCAAGGTGTTGACCCTTGGATGGGCGCACCTTGACAGTCTCCCCCACTTGAACGGTTGACGCCCTCGATGACTTTGCCCAATAAACATCAATTTCTTCTTGAAAAGCCGACAAGTCCGCCTCCCGTTCCCAGCTGATTTCTTCATCTCCAAGACCTCTCCATTTCACTAAGTATTGCCTCTGTTTCTTCTTAGAAACCATTTTCACCAGATCGGCCAAGATAGATTCAATAGACGTTTTTCCTGCTTTGGCTGTGATAGTTTGGTGCTTCGCTTATTTCATGTTGGATCTTCCTTATCTGGATAGTAAGGCTTTAAATAACTCACATGAAAAACCGAGTGCACTTTCAGCCAAGATGGAGCATCTATCTTGTACACACACCAATTCTATTCAGAATGGTTACCGGTCCCTCATACTTGCGCACTAGCCTTTTCTCTCTTCCCCTCATGAACTTACGTTGCTCAGGGTTGAGTTTGACAAGAACTTAATCCCCAACTCTAAACTCAAGTGGCCTCCTCTTTTCATCAGCTCATTTCTTCATTTTACTTGCTGCTTTTTTAAGATAGGCACGAGTAATGTCATGGTTTCTCTTCCATTCCTTAGCAACTTGGTAAGCCCTAGGTGACTTTCCTTCGTAAGGTCCATCCACTGTGTGGAGCAACAGTGGCAGTTGTCCATTCATTATCTCAAAAGCACTTTTGCTCGTAAAGCTACTCTTTTGAGAGTTGATGCATAATTGTGCTACATCAAGAAGTTGCACCCAATTTCGTTGGTTAGCATTGACAAAGTGGCGCAAATACTCCTCGAGCATACAATTGAAGCATTCAGTTTGCCCATTCGTCTCTGGATGGTAGCTTGATGAAGTATTAAGTTGTGATCTAAGAAGCTTAAATAACTCCGTCCAGAATAGATTACCTAGTTTATTTGCTCATAAAATTAGAGACGTTCTTAGTCACCCTACTGGTGTTATAAAATATGATAATTTAACCTATGGAGATATCATTAGCACTATTCAAAAAGAAGGATTAAAAATGTGTATTGATCTTAAACTTAGTCAAAAATCTACTAAAGACAAACATAAAGCTAAATATGAATTAGGAAATTTTTGTAAACAATATGGTTTACCTCCCGTAGCTCCTTCTCGAACGAAATCACATAAATATTCTAAACATAAAAATAAATCCAAATATTCTCATAAATACAAAAAGAATTGTTCCAAATCCAATCATAAATTTTATACTAAACCAAAAAAGAAATATTACAAAAAATCACATCCAAAATCTAAATCTCGTAAAGACGTCACTTGCTATAACTGTGGTAAAAAAAGTCATTATTCAAATAAATGTAAAGAAAAACAAAAATTAAAAGACAGAGTTAATCAACTTCAGATTAATGAAGAATCCAAAATACAGTTATTTGAAATCTTTCAATTAAATCAATCTGATAATGATTCTTCTTCTGTTCCTCCATCTACCTCGTCTAGTTCCCCTTCACATAGTGATGATTCTGACTCTGACAATCAAATTACCTTAGGCTGTAATGATGTTTGTTGTAAACCCATTAAACAAATTACTGTTCTTACCAAACACACCCAAGAAGAATCTACTTTAATTGACTTAATTAGTAAATTAGATGATCCTAATTTAAAACAAAAATATATTGATAAATTAAAATCTTTATTACTTCATTCAGATAATAAACCTAAGTTTGATAAACCTATTATTAGTTTATCTAAGACTTTGGAAAAATTTAAAAATAAAACTAAAGAAATTACACTTCAAGATTTACAATCTGAAATCCGCCAAATTAAACAAACTATCTGAGACCTCCAACAAAAAGATAAAAAATTAGAAGATGAAATCACCACTCTAAAACTTAATCTAAGTTTAAATAATTTCCAATCTAATCCACATACATCACCTCATGAATCTGAACATAATTCTAACCATGATTCTGATCGTACTAATCCAGATAAACTTTTATTCGATAATCGATCTCAATCAAATAACCTTGAAGACAAACGATTAAACTTACTCAATAAAATCTATATGCAAAAATGGTATTCCAAAATTAAAATCGTCGTTGAAGATTTTGAATTAGAGTTAATTGCTTTAATTGATACTGGTGCTGATTTAAATTGCATTCAAGAAGGGTTACTTCCTACTAAATATTATGAAAAATGTCATGAAAAATTAACCTCTGCTAATGGTAATAAAATGCATATTAAATATAAATTATCTAAGGTACATGTTTGTCAAAATAATGTTTGTTTTAAAACCTCATTTGTTTTGGTTAAAAATATGACTGATAGAATCATTTTAGGCACCCCATTCATATCTTTGTTATATCCATTTACTACTTCTAGTGAAGGAATAACTACTCATGTTCTAAGATAACCTGTTACATTTAAATTCTTATATCCACCTGAAATGCTAGAATTAAATCAGTTAAAAGATTGTTCTATTTCTCATACAATTCATCGATTAACTAGACATTTGAATTTCCTTAAAGAAGAAATTAATTATAAAAGAATTGATCAACAATTAACTGATCCTGTTATTATTTCTCAAATTAATGATTTTAAATTAAAACTAGAATCAACTGTTTGTTCAACATTACCTACTGCATTCTGACATAGGAAAAAGCATGTGGTAACTTTGCCTTATATTAAGAATTTTAATGAAAAACAAATTCCTACTAAATCTAAACCTATTCAAATGAATCATGAATTATTAGAAATGTGTAAAAAAGAAATTAATGAATTATTAAAAAATAGAATCATTAGTCCTAGTAAATCTCCATGGTCATGTCCTGCTTTTTATGTCAATAAAAATGCTGAATTAGAACGAGGCGTCCCTCGCCTAGTCATTAATTATAAACCATTAAATGCTGTTTTAGAATGGATTCGATATCCTATTCCTAATAAAAAAGATTTAATTAAAAGACTTAGTCAAGCCATTATCTTTAGTAAATTTGATTTAAAAAGTGATTTTTGGCAAATTCAAATTCATCCTAAAGATAGATACAAAACTGCTTTTAATACACCCTTTGGTCAATATGAATGGAATGTCATGCCCTTTAGATTAAAAAATGCTCCTAGTGAATTTCAAAATATAATGAATGACATATTCAACCCATTTAGTCATTTTTCTATTGTTTATATTGATGACATCCTGATTTTTTCAAAATCAATTCATGACCATTGGAAACATTTAACTGCATTCTTTTACACAATTAAAAGTCATGGTTTAGTCATATCTGCTCCTAAGATTAAATTGTTTCAAACCAAGGTTAGGTTTTTAGGTTATGATACTCATCACAATACTATT
Organism: Camellia lanceoleosa; assembly: GCA_025200525.1. NCBI lineage: Eukaryota > Viridiplantae > Streptophyta > Magnoliopsida > Ericales > Theaceae > Camellia > Camellia lanceoleosa. The sequence goes on from CM045761.1 coordinate 149,502,549, forward strand.
TTCCCTATTAGTGACTCTATTGAGTTTGCGTCTAAATTTCCTGATGAGATTCTTGATAAAACCCAATTACAAAGGTTCTTAGGATCACTCAATTACATTGCTAAGTTCTACAAAGACCTTAGAAAAATCTGTCAACCTCTGTTTGATAGGTTAAAGGATAATCCTCCTCCTTGGTCTCCTATTCATACTTCTATTGTTAAACAAGTCAAACAATATGTTAAGTCTCTTCCTTATCTTGGTATTCCTACTGAGAATTCTTTTAAAATTATTCAAACTGATGCTTCTGATATTAGTTATGGTGGCATTCTTCTTCAGAAAGTCACTCCTCACTCCTCTGAACAAATTGTTTGTTATCACTCTGGTGTCTGGAATAAAGCACAATTAAATTATAGTACTATTACAAAAGAAATTTTGTCTACTGTTTTATGTATTCAGAAATTTCAAGATGATATTTTAAATCAAAAAATTTTACTCCGTGTTAATTGCAAATCTGCTAAATATGTTTTGGAAAAGGATGTTCAAAATCTTGCTAGTAAGCAAATTTTTGCCCGTTGGCAATCTATTTTGAGTATTTTTTATTTTGATATTACCTATATTCCTGGTTGTCAAAATTCCTTTCCTGATTTTCTTACCCGGGAATTTTTACAGAGGGGTAAGGGATGACTGCACCATTTATTTCTTATCATAAATCCCGAATTACCCATTTCCGAACCCAAATCAAACAACTTACCCATCGTATTCACCGCCTCAAATTAGCCAGACCAACTACTAAACGAGCCCAATACATCAATTACCACCAGATCCAAGCTCGTCGCAATTTACTTGCTCACAATTACAACTGTTTACATCATCATCAAAATTACTTGGATCTCCTTTCTGGTTGCTAATTATTGTTTCTTGTCTCACAGATGTCTCGCCCAAGGCCGCCCTCCAAGGCTTTGGTCCCATCTTCTGGTAAACCTAATCAACTTCTTGTTCCTCCTCTTTCAGAGGCAATAACCCAGTCTCACCCTCTTGAAATGGTTAATCGTTACCAAGTTCTTGGCAACATTTATCGACCCAATTACTCATCTGCTTTGGCCTCCGACCCTTTTGCTTCTTCCAGCCACATAGTTTCAGTTACTCCATTCCTTGCTAACCCAGTCAGGTCATCTCGATCTGATTATACTAAATCACACACCACTAATCTGTTTTACAAAGAACCTAGTCACCCCAAAGGCCAAGTTATCCATGAAATTGCTAAATCGTATTTTGGCTCTGGATGTCATTTCATCCTCTTACATCCAGAGAAAACATTCATCTATTACAAGGATATTTTGATCCATCACCAATCAGTTTTGATCAAACCTATTTATGATCGAACCTATGCTAGCAAGGTTCTATATCATTCTATTTACATTCACAATATCGTTTCCTTAGCTAAATGAGGTCCTCCTTATCAGCTTCGTGATTTACCTGGTCACTCTATTCAATACAATTACCATGATTACATTGATGCTTGGTTCAAGATCTTCTTGTACCAAAATGAAACCTTCAGTCACTCCTGATTCATCTCTTTTGATCAAAAATTCAAGTCAGAATTACCTTCCTGATTTCTGAGATAGTGGACTCATTATGGCGCCATTTCAAATATCCTCCCTGGTGATCTTATTGAACTCATTAATTATTTTACTTATGTTTACCCATTCACTGCTCATCAGAAAACATTTCCATTTTTGTTAATTTTTATATTCAAATATAAAATCCCTTGGATATTTAAATGGCATTATGGAATCGAAAATAATATAATCATCCATCAACACTCAGTTAAATGGTGGGCTAAATTTAATGTGCCTCGCATATTTGAAATTGTTCAAGAAAAATTCCCCATTGATCAATGTGCTCCTACCCCTGCCATTGCTAAAGCCCAACAGAACCCAACTCCTGCAATCAGCCAGGGAAGTCAGCCCTGTCTTCCTCCAATCAACCTTGGAAGCCCCTCATCTAGTGGTTCCAAGCCCAATTCATCCAAGTCCAAGATTCAGCCCATAACTGATAAATCAAAGTCCAAGGCTAAGTCCAAAACTCCTGCAGTACCGGCTCAGCCCAAGACTCAATCAAAGCCCAAATCAAAATCCAAATCCAAGGCTCAGTCAAAGCCCAGTTCACCTCCTGCTCAACCCAAAATCAAATCCAAAAGCAAGTCCAAATTATCCAAAGATGAAGTGCTCCAATTAGTTTGCAAAATTATGGATCAAGGTGAAGCCCAGTCAACTAGTTCAGAAAATTCAGAAGACAGTTCAGACCAGTCACAATCTTCTGAAGGTTTAACTACTCAACCCATCTCATATGGAAGATCTGAGTTCCAAGATGCTCAGGACCCATATGCCTAATCAACATAGGATTCCCTATAAATACAAATTGGCTTCAATCAATACTCTTTTGAAAAAAGCTGCCAATTTATTTATATTGATTCCCATATTCACATGTTCCACCGAAAGTGATGAATAGTAAAAACTACTGATTCACTTTTACTGTTCACTGTCACTATTCACTCAATCAACTGTTACTAAAGCTGCTCATCTGTGTAATCACTCCACCGAAAGCAACCGATAGCATTTGTTTTATCTCATCTTGCCGCTGCCTTCATCGATCACATTCGCTTTTCTATATATATTGTAATCACATTGTACTCATTCAGCACTTCTCAGTTTTTCTCCATTTGGTTCAGTTTTAGAAAAATTAGAGAGCGCTGAGTAAAAATTACCTCTTCCCGTTTGTAACCTAATTAAAGATCCTTGCAGTTGCTACAATTATAATTGTAAGTTATTTTCTGTATTTTAATTACAAAGTTTTATATGAAATGATTTTGGTTAATTAGTGCATTCCAATTCTGTTGTTGTTCAATTTTAATCATATTTGGTTTCGTAATCCATGTTCTTCATTCTACTTGTTGCTTCTGTCTCTTTTATTTAGATGTATCTAAAAAGTAAAAAATTTGTGAAAAAATATTTTAAAATTTTAATAAATACATAAAAATACAAAAAATGTACTGAATTCTCTTTTTTTTTTTTTTTTTTTTTTGTATTTTTGGTATTTAGTAAATTTTTAAAAAGTTTTTTTCACAAATTTTTTACTTTTTAAGTATATTTATGTTAGGTATATCTAAAAAGTAAAAGTAAAAAAAAAAAAAAAAAAATTGCTTAAAATATTAAAAAAAATTCAGTAAAAACAAAAAAAATACGAAAAATAAGAAAGTAGAATTTTCTGAAAAGTATTTTTGAAAAAACACAACCAAACAAGCTGATAGGATAAACTCGATTGACAGAACAAATTATAAATTTAGTAAGAAAATTTTATTAGTACAGCATTACTCTTTTTAACATGCAATTATGGTGAAACATATTTTTTCAGCAAAAACGCTTTTCACAAATATTTTTTTGAAAAACATCATTTTTTAAATCGTCTCCTCATGTATGGTTGCTACAAAATAATAAGTGGATTGAGGATGATCAGTTTGATCCTAGTTTTTTTTTTAAAAAACAATTATATACCCCTTATTAGTATTGGGTGGGTACAGAAGCTCTGGATGGCCTTCAAGAGATGTTAATTGCAGACAGGATGGGTGTACCTGCTATTCATTATAAATAGCACTGATTCGGTTGCATAAATTTAATATAGATGCATCTCTATTTGGTAATATATTTAAAGAAACAACAAAATAAACTTACTTGCAATACAAACCCAAGCCCGGATGGTATAGCATTGCCAAGTCCGCAGCCAGTAGATACTCTTCCTCCAAATCTACTGCTAACTATGATTCAATTCCGCTAACAAAGATTCATTCTCCACATCATTTGCAAACCTTGATTGATTCTTCCACTGCTGCTTCAAAAATCAATTTCAATAGTTACTTTTTCAAAAAAGGATATGAACAAGCAGAACATTGAACCAGAATTCCAAGTTTTCACCTCAGGCCATGGGCATATAACCGGGGCAGGGCATGAAAACATGTACGTTTCCATCTTCATTTGTTAGACGAACAAAATAAATCATTTTGATTTAACAATATGAAAGGTTCTGAATGTCGCAAGCCAAATGAGATTCTTTTCCACAACAAATGCTCGATAAAAAACCCCCATATAGTATGCAATGGACACCAAGCTGAAAGAGATTTATATTTTCTGGGTTTATACATACACATGGTTCACCTCCTGAAACACTACTTTTTGCATCTGCCTCACCTAATTCACAATCCAGCATTCTGAAAGACATCATAGTCCCAACCCATCTGAAATCAATGGGATCTTCAATTATTTTTAAGTAACAGCCCCGCTGTATCAGAAAGGTCCAGACCTTCGGCGTTATACTCGTGATACAATTAAGAAACTCCCTTGATATGTCCTCAAACACTACATTTCGAGCTTGATTAAAAGCAAAGTTTGTTTCAAACATATTCACCAATGCACAGTTACAGCATTTATAACCAGGGAAATGTGGAAGCTCTGCAATAGTTAACCCCCGCTTTGCTAACAATTTCCACACAGAGCTTCTAGCAACATTTAGCAAGGACTCCCCAGCACTTGTCCAGAAATTTGCAACAGATGTAACTAGAGAAGATTCAGACAGAAATAGATGATGGGTAGCACCTGCAAGCAAAAAGGAGTATGCTGCACTAGTTCTACTCATATCAAAAGCTTCCAGCTGAAGTTTGTCCATTTCAGGATCCACTGCCAACAAATCACTTGCACGGGTTTTGTAGGCAGATGCCAGTGTGGTGTAGGCACTCAAAGAGAGATGGTGGAGGGGATGCAACCAAAATTGTTGCTTTGATTTTTCTTCTTTTGATTCAAACTGCCCATCAAGGAGACCATGAGTAAGCAAGTTCTCAAGCTTCTCACAGCAAGATTTGGGATTACCAAATGTCAAATATTCAGTTATGGCATCATCTACATAGTCAGTCAACCTTGTAATGGCCTTGTATCTGTAGTAGTAGTGATCAGAACTCAAGTTGGCACAATTGCAATTGACAGCAAAAATTTCCTAACCAACAAAACGATCAATGTGTTAATGCTAATTCACAAAGTTCAGTTAAAGGATTTGGGAATAGTTACATTCTCACATGAAAGGAAAATGTGAAGCTGAAAAAAGATTGACACAAAAGGATATGCTTACTACCATGCTTAGCACTTGAAAATAAAAAATAAAAAAATAAATTTTTTAAAGAAAGTTTCGAAAAAGTTACTTAAACAGAAACTAAAAGTAGAGATAAAGACGAGGAAATGAAGAAATCTTTTTCATAAGTCATGACTTAAATAAACAACTTTTTCTAGGTTGAATAGAAAAGAATTTCCAATACCATCTGGGTTTTGAGAGGAAAATTCAATTGTATTATAGGATATGACTAGCAGGAACATAATAGTGATTGGAGGTGAAAGATATAAAATAAAAAAAAATAATAAAATAAATAAATGAAAAACTAGCAAAGCAATTGAAAGGTAAAAATTTTGCAATAGTTTAGATAATTTTCAGAGTGAAATACGTCATGAAGCAAGCGAGAAAATGAAAGGGCTGCTCTGAGAATATGTTTGTCACTAGAAATGACGAGGCACAAAGTCAGAAAAGAAGAAAGAAAGATTGAACAAGAAAAATAAATTAATAATAATAAAAAATTATAAGATGTGTCACAGACTCACAAAGATGGATCTAAATCAATAATTTTAGTTTCATGGAACTCTCACCTGCAAAGTATGATCCACATAAGTTGGGGGCCATGCATTACATCGCTGACAGGAACAAGAAAAACGATACTTCAACCGTAACTCTGACTGCCTCATCGCCTAGTGAAAAAAGAAAAACAAAATTGGCATATGAAAACATTCTGGATGATTGAACTATTGAACCTAGATAGATATGAAACTAAAATGCACTAGGAAATCATTAAGTCTAATAAGAAGGTTCTAAATAGTTCTAAAAGTTGATTTTGTTCCTGGCAGTGTTATTAAAGGCGTGCCTACGCGTGCGCCTAGGCCCAAGTCCCATCCAAGCTCAAGGTTTGTGCTTTGTAGTGTTCCAGGCCAGGCGACTTCAATAAGGCGCCTGACTAGTCCAAGGCATAATAAGGCTTAAGGCTTATGTTTTGAGGGCTTTTTTTATTATTGCTTCAATTGGTTTTGTTTAAAATCTAACTATTGATTTAATATGGTGAAACTACAGAAGATCTCTACTCTTATTACAAATGCCAATACATTAGGCATTCAATCCCAAATCAATGATAGAAAAAAAATTAACCCTAATTCCTAATCTCTGAAGAACTCTAAATGTTTAACATTTCATTTTGTTTATGTTGAACCTTAAACTATTTACTTATATTAAATTATAGATTTTTTCCCGTACAAGGTGCGCCTCACTTCGGTGAAGCCTGCGCCTCGCCTTGAGCCTAGGCCCTAGGAGACCTTGGCACCTTAGTGCGCCTATCGCCTTTAATAACACGGGTTCCTGGCCACTCATACTGGTATAAGAAGATTCACTGTCCATATTGATTGAGGCAATGTGAAATGGAAGGACAGGCATACACTTGCGTAAGGCAGTGTTTACATAACCAGTGGGGAGCCAGTGGGGAATGTAGCCAAATCATGCATAAAACTATGTATCAGATGGATCATTATATGGCATGATGATACTCATAATCATTCTTAACTAGCTGCATTGGTGTGTGAGACTTCCCATGCATGTTGCAATGCCATTCTGCTATTATCCTATTACCATTAGTTTGTGAATCCACTAATCAAATAGCTCATGTGTTTATTCGTAATGGATTATGTATATACATGTGTGTGTAGCCATAATATGCAAGTCAGATTATGCAACCTCTGTGATTGAAGAAACAAAATTCTTCATTCTTTTAAATTCTATCTTAAACTAAATTAACCAAACTAAGAAAATTATCCTCTATTTATTTATTATTTAGAATCTGACAATTTTATACAAATACTTTTATCGAAGGGAAGAACTATTAGGTCAGGTAGTTAGCCCCAATGCTTATCTATATTTAGATAGTTGTTCTGCAAGTTAGTTAGTGAACAAGTGATCAATGGGTTAGTCGAGTTGTTAGAAGTCGGTTTTCAACTCTATATATATACCTCAATATCTCTGTAACAGATACGAAAGAAATCAACAATAAATCCCTAGTTTTTCATCTTCTTCCTCAAGATTGATTGTCAAGTTCTGTCGAGAACTACGAATTAACCCCAGCATATTTCAAGTTTTCAACCACCCCAGGACTTCCCCCAAATATTACAAATAACTTCATCATTTTCCCCCCAAAATTTCCAAATAATCAAGACCATTAAAATATTATTAATTTTCTTTACCAAAAAATAAGTCTTAAAATGTTTCCCGATCCCGAGTTACAATACAAACTACACTGAAGTAAATAATACCTGAATCCAAAATTTGTGGCCATCTAATTATGCATTTAGTTAAAATTTCAAAAGATGAACATATTCCACTGAAAGAAAATAATGATGAAGTTTATTTTCTTCTCCCACATTATAAATTAATTAATGGACTACATTCATTGTGGGTGTAACTTACATTTCACTAATTTTAAATCTACACCATACACTTACTTTTCGAGATAAAATTTGAAATAGAATAGCCACCTAGGGACATTGGTCCAATGGCATACTTAATGCATTGAAGCTCCACATAATTAAATCATTGAACAGCCCTTCTCACTGATTTCTTTTGGTTAATTTGTTACATTGATATCTAATAGCCCTTCTTATTGAGTAGCTGAGAACGAGTCTTATCCTTTCCAATCCAAGCGTACACAGTTTCCAATTCGTTTACTATACCCCATGTAGGAGCATATTTACTTGAACACATGTTCTCCCATGCGCAACTATATGTTGCATTATCCCATGGAACTTCAATGGCAACAGCTAGAGTCCTTATTAAAATGGAATCCAAAACAAAAAAAACAAAAAAGTAAAGTAATTGCACAGAAACTATAGTTTACAAAGAAGTTTTGACTTCATAAAGGTCCATTCAAATATCCCAAGCTGAAATACTCAAAATTGTATTGCAAACTTTCACTGTTATTGTTAAACTTGTACTGATTGATTTGTTTTGTAGGACCTACGAAGGAAATTAACCAAAGATAATAAAACAATTGATTTGAACATGAAAGCCCTTCTGTCAACTAGTGTAGTGTATTGTGAAATTTGTTATTTCAACTCTGTTTTGAATTTTTTTTTTGAATTCGATTATCTATTTAATTTTTAATATCTATTTACGCATGTGCTCTTATTCTATATTATGGAGTTCCTATTTTAATAATAATAATATTACAATGTTAGTTGGGTGTTTTATTTCTTCACCTTTTAATTACCAAGTGGTTTCTACATACATACACATAACAAAAGTAAAACAATCTGGTGAATTATATATTTAATAGCAATAAATCCAACCATATGATATGAACTATTATTATTTTATGTGATTGGTTTCGATTTACTTTCAAAATTTTAATGTTTAAACATTAATATAAAAATATAGGATAATCTGTGAAATGTTTTTATTAATTTGTATTCTTTTATCTTACATTCAATGCCCACTCATATGGTCTGGCCAATGCAACTATTATAAAAAGGTAAAACACAAAAAGCTAAAAACTAATTACCAAAAAAAAAAAAAAAGATAAGAAATTTTACCATGTGCAACGCACGGGCACCTCTACTAATATACCTAAAGGCTAAATGTCTCAGTAACAGATATGAAAGAAATCAACAATAAATCCCTAGTTTTTCAACTTCTTCTTCAAGATTGATTGTCAAGTCCTGTCGAGAAGTACGAATTAAGCCTGGCATATTTCACGTTCTCAACCACCCCAGGCCAAATGTCACAAATAACTTCATCATTTTTCCCCCCAAAATTTCTGAATAATCAAGACCATTAAAATATGATAAACTTCTTTACCAAAAAAGAAGTCTTAAAATTTTTCCCAATCCCAGGTTACAATACAAACTACACTGAAGCGAATAATACCTGAATCCAAAATTTGTGACCATCTAGTTATGCATTTAGTTAAAATGAACATATTCCACTGAAAGAAATAATAATAATAATTACACATTTGTATAAAATTTAATAGGGAGAAGACCAAAATACCTTAGGTTGCAACAAGTCAGTGTAAGCAACAGATACCTCCTCACCCTTGTTAATCGCCTTGATACTTCCAACAATTATTCTGGGACCATATTCCTTAGCTCTCACTGCATCATAATTAACACAAAACACAAAAAAGAACTACACTGAATTTGAAAGAATAGCTCATTTCTCATTTTTGGAAAAATATAAACAATGAATTACCTTTTGTTGATTCACATTTGTTACCATTTCCCAATTCTTCAATTCCATCACTGCTGGCAGGAACAATGCGCGACCGTGACGCGCCACCGGAACACTCATTCTGCTGCGAAAACCAGTAACAAGCATTGGGGGAGCAGCTGTGATTGATCCACGAAAATGTCGTATCGTACACAGCAATCCCAACGGCGGGACCTCCTCCGCTAATCTGAACCTCCACGGCGTTCGTTAGCACCACACACAACACCACCTCTTCCAATACACACTCCCCTAACCCCGAGCATTCTAAAGCCAAACCGTCTCGCATCCTTCTCGCCATCGCCATGGCCTTCGCGCCATCCCTAATCCTCGCCAAAACGTCGCCGTCTTCTTCTTCGTTCAGGGAAGACATCAATTTATCGCGATTGCTCATCAAACCGCCAATTCTCTCAAACTGGTAGTTTTGGCGGGAAATAAGGTTGAGGAGCTCGAAGCGGCGGATGAGGCGGAGGGCGGCGCGGAGGTCGGAGGTGTCGCAGCCTCCGTGGAAGTGGCAGCAGAGGAGGTGGTGCTCGGCGCTGGAGAGGTGGAGAACGGAGTCGGCCTCGGAGCATTGTGGGGAGCAGTAGAGGACGGAGGAGGAGGAGGAGGGGTTGGGGAATGGAAGGTGGGGAGGAGGAGAGAGAGGAGAGAAGCAGGCGGAGCAGTGAGAGAGGAGGGAGGAGGAGTGGAGTGAGAAAGCGAAGGGAACCAGTGGAGGGGTTAGATCTTGGCCTATGCTGATGTCTTCGCTCGCTCTCATCTCCATTTTTTTCTTATTCTGTCACTGAACTTTGAAGAAATATCAGATTGAAGCAGCCCGTTTGGATCCGATGATTTGAAGAGAAAATAAAATGGAAAACAAGGCTGTTCTTTTTTTGGCTCTTTGGAAAAAGAGGATTTGATTAATAGTGACTTCCTTAAAAAGAGCTTTTTTTGTTAGATACCCATGGAGACTAAGGGCAATTTGGAAACATGCTAAATAAAGTTAATCTTTTGATTTTTTTTAACTTTTACCAAAAAGTTAATTTTTTTAGTCAAAAAAATCACTAAACAATTAAAAAAAATAGTCAAAAAATTAACTTTTTATTACCTTTTTAAAACACTACTTACTATCTCCTTAAACAAATAATCTTCCATATGATAAAACCAATAAAGTTATGGGAGGGTTGAAATTAGAAATTGAGTGAGGAAATTGGTAAATTTTTAAATGATTTTTAAGTAAAAGTTATGGGTGTGTTTAGTTTGATTTTGGAAGATAAATTTTCAAAAAAAAATTTGGGGAAAGAGTTTAGAAATTTTTTTGATTTGTTTGATTATATATTTTGAAAATAGTTTTGGAGTATAGGAGTTTGGGATAATTTGATATTTTATTATAATTAAGTAGATGTGTATGAGAGAAAAAATAATTGAAAAGAAGAGAAGAGAAAGAAAAAGTAATTGATTGATATGTAGGAGAGAGAAAGTGATTTTAAATTTTTTTTTTTTTCAAAATCACTAAACTAAACAAAATTTTGAGAATTTTTTTTCAAAATTTGTTTTTCAAAAGCAAACCAAACAAGGCCTATATTTTTTAGAACAAAAAAAATAATTATGATATTAAAAAATATTAGTTTTGTATATTAATATTATCTATAATATTATTAATCTATATACAAATAAATACTTTTTATCCTACATCTCTAACTTAACAACATCATACTAATAATCTATTCACTCAATTTTATTATATTCTTAAACTCCTCCATCTTATGGAGCCAAACAAACGTGATCAGAATCTCCTTTCAAATTGATATAGATGAGAAAAGAGGACAAATGCAGATAAATATATGAAATCTCTCAAAATATACGAATCCATTTCAATATTTTTTCTTATTAAAAAAAATGTTTTTGTGTAAATTACTCACATTATAAAGTTTATTTTCTTCTCTTGTTCCTTTTTTTTTTTATTCAACAAATAATAGATGATAATCCAGTCTTTTATCTTTATTTTTCTAAATTATCCGAATAAAAGATGCGAAACGAGTCCGGATCCTCAGCGGTGGTTTCCTGCCGCGCTTCCTGCGGCGTTAAAAAACGACGTCGTTTTGGCGTTAAATTCAAATTTTTTTTTTTTGGTTGCCCTTTTTCCCTCTTTTTCCCTTGCTCTCTCGTCGATGTGAACCCTAACCATCAAAGAAGAACATGAACAGAGGAGAGGAGAGAGCCGAAACGGAAGGAGTAGAGTCGGAGGAGGACGACGACGACGGGCGAGATGGCATCGATTCGGCGGCGAGGCGAGGTAAGATGTGGTCACTTCAATCTTCATTCTCACCTAATCTTCAATCTTCATTATATAATATATATATATGATTTCTTGAGTCCAATTTCGTGTTGCTGCCATAAATGGGTTTGATTTTATAGGGTTTAATTTCTTGGGTTTTATGGACTTGATTTCTTGTACATAGAAAGAACATTTTCTTTCATTAATCTCAAAGAAAATATATGCTGCATATATATATATATATGTGGAGAGAGAGATTTTGTTCTTGTGATTATAAGGAAGTTTAGAGAGAGAGAGAGAGAGAGAGAATGTTGGCAGTGTTTGATCAATCTGTGGCAAAGAGCCCAGAAGGCCTGAGGAGTCAAAGCTCTGTTTTAGAATCATCAGCTCTGAAAGATGGGTTGTTGATTCAAGACTTGTATTCTTCGCTCCATCCGAATTCTTTCACCATCAATCTTGGACTCCCTGGTTTCATAGCCTACTCTTCTCACAAGCAAAGCCCACTTCTTCCTCGATACAAATTACTCACTCATCTTCAATCTCTTCTCCTTATCTTTTACTGTGTTTTTACATATGCATATATACACTTCTTCTTTCTGTTTCATCTATACCTATACACTTGCAAGTACAACATACATACATGAGTATAGTTCATTGTTTTTTTTATAATTTGTGAGTTGTTTTTTGAAATTTTCTTGGCATTTCAAATTTTTTTGTCTGTTCTGTTCGACATGGCACAAATTTTCTTTTATTTTCTTTTCTTGTTAATGTTTCCTCAGAATTGAGTAAGAAATCCCATGAGCTGTTGTTGATCTTTTCTTCATGTTTTTCATGATTCTTAGTATTATTCTTTCTTCATATGTGGTTTGAGGAAGTGATGATGGTTGGAGTTTCCACTTTTTTCTAACAAATACTCTCTCTATCCCAAAATATTAGTCCCTTATTCCATTTTTTATTGTCCCAAAATATTAGTCCCTCTTCAAAAATCAAGTACAAAAATAATATAAATTCCATATTTTGCCCTTCTTTTAAATTAATAAACAATATAAAAAGTACAATTATGACATTGATATTTCCAAAAAATGTACTATCAAAATGATAATTTTGGAAAATTAACTTTTTTCAAATGCAATAATTGTACTACCAAAAAAAGTTAGATTCCCCAAAAGGGACCATTATTTTGGAACAGAGGGAGTAATAATAATTTTAGCCTCCTACTTGAGCTAGAGAAGTTGGAATTTAAAGCTAGAGGGTAGGCAACATTTTTATATCAATTTCTTGGGTTTCAATTGGATCAACATATTATTCTTGTTAAGTATTTTATTTTTATTTTTAATTATTGATCTTTAATGGTAATCACATAAAGAATAACTTATCAACTTTTTTGCTTCTTTAAATTTTTTTTGTTGGGTTTTCTTATTATGTCTTAAGTTTATTTATATGTTCAATTAATATGTGCCATGTGTGTATATATATATATATATAAATAGAAAAATCGAACAAAAACCAAATCCACTATTCATATTTTCTCATTCTTTCCAAAACTTGGCCCTAAATTTTTTTTCAATTGGTGATGCTCACCCTGCTAGATTATTTTCTGCGGTGGACAATATATTCTGCTTGTTTCATTGGCACATTGAGAACGTAGCACCCCTCAAACAGTATGGATTGATTTATTGGGTATTATTGGTTTATAGAAAATTGAAGTTTTGAAGCAAAAATATGTTATGGTTTGGTCAATTTAAAGCAATAATCTATTTTGATTTGTAATAGAAAAGGCAAAAAAGGAGGCAGAGAGTTGGTAGATCATTTTTTTATTATTACCAGTGGTGTTTGCCCAACTGATGTGTTTGCTCAGCTGCTAGTGTGTGCTAGTGTGTGTTCTACTTCTGTATTGCAGCTGCTATTGGCAATATTAAAAAATATGAACTTTTATTGATGCTCTTATTTTGTCTTCTACAGATTTTGGATGTAGAAGGGGAAAAATGAGAGGTAAAGATGAAGATAGAAAGATAAAGCGAAGGCCAAAGATTTTGACAAAGATAAAAGAAAACGCAAGGATAAAGAAACATTGAAGTGAGAAAATTAAATTGAATGAACAAATTTGGTTGGACTACTGAAGCGGCTCCTTTGGTTGGCATGAGTAGTGACTTGATTGCTCGCAATGAAATTGGATCAAAATGAATGTGGTTAAATTAATCTGAATGTTATAGATTAGATTAATATTTGCAATGACAATATTGATTGAATAAAATGATATGCTGGTTGATTGAATGAAATAGTTTGTGTATCTTAGATTGATTGAATCAAATGGTTTGAGCATCGTAGTTGAATGAAATATTTTTAATTGAATGAAATGCTATGTTGTCCTTTGAATCAACTTCTTTTCTTTTCTTTTTTTTTTTTTTTTTTTTTTTTTTGACGTAGACCTTGAAGCTTGTTATGAGCATTGCAAATGACTCCTTTTTTTTTTTTTTCCTTTTCTTTTTTATGGTTTTTCCTTTTCTGTTATTCTCTTTTCTTTTTCTTTTTCTTTTTCTGTTCATTCCTCTTTTCTTCTTTCTTTAATTTTAAATCATGGACCTAAATCATGTTTTACATAATTTATAATAGGGTTTGTTATATATAGGGGCGGAGCTATTATGGGGCCAGGGCACCCCCTGGGTTTTGCAAATTTTTTTTTTTTTTTCAAGCAAACATAAAGAAAATATTTTAAATAAAAAAAGTTATAAAAATATTATTTTAAATGTCAATGACATTTTTAAAATAATAATAATAATAATGGTTATTTTGATTGAAAATAAAGTGATTACGATATTATTATCTATAGAAATTTCACTGTGATGGTGATGTCTATCACTATTGACATGCAAACATAATTAATCTTAATGAAAATATAGAATTTATTGAATTATTAGTTACATTTGACATGTAGCGTTCATTCTCTATGTGTTTTTTTACTATTGATTGGTGATATTACATGTTAATGATGACGTAGTATAACTATTATATTGAATTTTTATGCATATTTTGTATAAAAAAATTTACTTTATCATTATATTATTTATTTTAAAACTTTATATCCATGACTTTTTTTAATATTGTCCACGATACACTAATTACAAATAATATTTAGCTTATTTAGTTCTAGTTTTCAGAAAACAGTTTTCAAAAAATTCTATATTTTTATTTTCCGTATTTTAATGTTTTCAATAATTTTTTTAATATTTTAAGCAATTTTTTAAAATTTTTAGACACACCTAACATAAATATACCTAAAAAGTATAATATTTGTGAAAAAAATCTTTAAAAAATACACTAAATACCAAAAAATTTTAAAATAATATGAAAATTCAGTACATTTTTCGTATTTTTGTGTATTTATTAATTTTTTTTAAAAATATTTTTTCACAAATATTTTACTATTTGGATACATATCTAAGTAATGTGCATCTAAAAAAGTAAAAAAATTGTTTAAAATTTAAAAAATATTCACTAAAACCAAAAAAATACGAAAAATAAAAAAACTTAGTTTTCAAAAAACTAAATTCAGAAAATTAAAACCAAACACACTGATTAATTTTTTTTTAACTTTCTTGAAGTTAATGGTAAAAATTTATATTAAATATTTTTATAAAAAAATTTAATTGTAATTAATAAGTGCCCCCTCTGTTTTAATTTTCTGGCTCCTGGTTATATATCACCATTTCATTTTTTTGCTCTTTTTGTTGTTTATTCCTCACGAATGATATGAAATAAAACAATGATATATAACAAACCCTGTTCTACAAATCTCATTCAGTCACAATCAAATTGCATAAAAATATATGATAGACTAATTTTTTTTTTATCAAACAATATCCTAAGACTCATTTGATCTATACAAAATGACTTCATCAATCTCTTAAAAGACTGATTAGATCTATATAATATAACCATCCTCAAATTTGCAATTCCATTAATACAATAGAAGTAGAAAAATGAGAAAAATAAAAACTATGAAAATGATGATATTTTCCAAAACTGCTTCGTTTCACATGAATATCATCAGAAGATCGTTTCAACTAGTTAGAATTAATAACTTGAATGAAACATGCTCGGAGATCAGCAACGACGACGCTTGATCATGAAATAAATTGATGACGATGAATCGTAGTTGATATGAGAAGCAACAATCTATATGCGGGTCCATTTTGTCACTATCACAGAGTTGCCAAGACTATAGAAAGAAAAGAAGTAGGGTTT
The DNA here is from genome assembly GCA_025200525.1 of Camellia lanceoleosa. Classification (NCBI taxonomy): domain Eukaryota; kingdom Viridiplantae; phylum Streptophyta; class Magnoliopsida; order Ericales; family Theaceae; genus Camellia; species Camellia lanceoleosa. Next base: position 149,518,426 of record CM045761.1, read on the forward strand.
TCATGGCCGCATAGAGTATGTTCCACTGTCAAATTACCTTGGTTGGGCACCTATATTCAATTATCGAAGTGAAGACAAGTCAAGAAATGAAAATTTTCCATGATCAATGATAATCATTTCTATTATATACATATATATATAGATATGGGTTAGAGTTCTGTTGATTTAGAGTTCTGTTATGACCACAATTTTGTGCTACACTGTGAGTATGCTAGTCTTTGGAAAAACAATTTATATGTATCAATAGAAATCAAAATGAAAGAACAATGGAAGAACAGAGAAGAACGATGAAAGAACAAAGAAGATTGAAGGAAATGATTCAAAAAACAAAATGACAAATACAATAATCCATAGTAATTTGAGTGAATTCTTGGTACCCATTCTTCATAAGCAATAGCCATTTTTGGGGAAAAAATTAAAAATTAAACAAAGAATTTTAGTCACAGATAAGCATTTTGGACCTTCAAATTGAAAGCAATCTGCACACCCACCCACCCCCCACCCTCCCTTCCTTAAACATAAAATCAATAGGAAGTATTGGTCCATTTATCTTCTGTAGTGTGTTCCCTCAGCCAAACTAAATTCAAACACCTTCATGTTTCTTTCCTTGGAGATAATATGGAACAATAAAATGTAAAAACCAATAACATAGAAGAGAAGAAAATTACTCCTCAGAATTCTCACATTTCAACAACAGCTTATGGGTTTTCTTACTCAATTCTCAGGAAACATTAACAAGAAAAGAAAATAAAAGAAAATTTGTGCAATGTGGAACAGAACAGACGACAAAATTTGAAATGTCAAGAAAATTTCAAAAAACAACCCACAAATTATAAAAAAAAAAAATGAACTATACTCGTGTATGTATGTCGTACTTGCAAGTGTATAGGTATAAATGAAACAGAAAGAAGAAGTGTATATATGCATATATAAAAACACAGTAAAAGATAAGGAGAAGAGATTGAAGATGAGTGAGTAATTTGTACCAAGGAAGAAGTGGGCTTTGCTTGTGAGAAGAGTAGGCTATGAAACCAGGGAGTCCAAGATTGATGGTGACAGAATTCAGATGAAGCGAAGAATACAAGTCTTGAATCAACGGCCCATCTTTCAGAGCTGATGATTTTGAAACAGAGCTTTGACTACTCAGGCCTTCTGGGCTCTTTGCCACAAATTGATCAAACACTGCCAACATTCTCTCTCTCTCCTCTCTCTCTCTCTAAACTTCCTTATAATCACAAGAACAAAATCTCTCTCTCCATATATATATATATATATGCAGCATATATTTTCTTTGAGATTAATGAAAGAAAATGTTCTTTCTGTGTACAAGAAATCAAGCACATAAAACCCAAGAAATTAAACCCTATAAAATCAAACCCATTTATGGCAGCAACACGAAATTGGACTCAAGAAATCATATATATATATATATATATATTATAATAAAGATTGAAGATTAGGTGAGAATGAAGATTGAAGGGACCACATCTCACCTCGCCTCACCTCGCCGCCGAATCGACGCCATCTCACCTGTCGTCGTCGTCCTCCAACTCTACTCCTTCCGTTTCGGCTCTCTCCTCTCCTCTGTTCATGTTCTTCTTTGATGGTTAGGGTTCACATCGACGAGAGAGCAAGGGAAAAAGAGGGGAAAAGGGCAACAAAAAAAAAATGAATTTAATGCCAAAATGACGTCGTTTTTGAACGCCGCAGGAAGCGCGGCAGGAAACCACCGCTGAGGATCGCACATTTTTTTTTTTTTTGGTATGCGTGTGTGAGAGAGGAGTCAAGATTTGATTATTTGAAATGGAAATCATTTACTCCAGGTATGGAGTAATGGAGAAGATAAAAAGTCAGTTACTTCGTTTCATACATTATCTATATCTATATCAACAGATAAAAAATTGACGACATATTATATGAAGTTTAACAAAATCAAATCTAAAATCAAAATCAAATCAAAAACCAAACCGACAGTTTAACAAAATTAAAATCAAAATCAAATCTAAAATCAAAACCAAATCAAATACCAAACCCACAGATTATTTTTTTATATTTTTTTTCCCTATTGGATCTCTAAAACAGAGGCAAAGAAGAGAGAAGAAGAGAAAGCATAGAAGAGAGAGGAAGAGAAATAGAAAGAGAGGAAGTTCTTTTGTAGTCCCAATTTCTCTTCAGATCTTGAGCTTCTTCTCATTTCCATTACTTTCTAGTCCCAATTTCACTTTTTGCATTCTATTCATGTATGTATGAGTACAGTAGAATGAAACAGAGGAGATGAGAGAGAAGAGGAGAGGAGAGGAAACATAGATAGAGATAGAGAGGAGAGAAGAGAAGAGGAAACTGATAGAGAGGTATTTTCGGGCCATTCGAGCTCATTTCTTTCAAGCTACGAATCATTTTATTACCACTGCTATTTTGTTGACTCAGTATAAATTGGCCTTGAATCAATGCGAAGGATTCTCACCTGTGAGTTGAAGTTTAATATGAGACTACAAGATTTTGAATGCAGTTGCAGTTCAAGCAATCCAATGAGATAAGTGCTTATCAGATAGGCAGCTATGAATACCGTAAACAAACATCTTTCAACATAAAATGGTAATGTTGGGGATCATATCTTTCTCATTCAAATTTTATCATATTCAATGGCTATGCAAATGAGCAGCAGTCAAAAATATCTGTCTTGAAATTTGTTGGACTCAGATCAACATAACCCATTAGAACATGAACAAGTGCTATCACATTTCCAAGGCACAATGCCAACTATTTCGTGAAGCGACAGAGAATGAAGTGAACATGCTGTTCATTCTTCTAGCAGCCAGGCACTCCAATTGAATTTGCTACATCACCTCATTGGTTTCCTACTGCTTAACTTGTAATGCAGACTCAATGCGTTCAATGAGCTGGTTTGCATTTAAAGCCCCCTCCTGAATGTTATTAAACAGAAATGATTACAAAGAAAGCATAACTCTTGAATCTAGAATCCAAAAAAAATTCAAAATAACTAGTGCTAGAAAATATAGGATCCCCAATAGAGGATGGTGCTGACACTGTCAACAATGACAATTAACATTATTGAAATATACTGTTCTAAAGCACTAACATTTGCAGATATACAAAGCGTTATTTGAGTAAATTTAAATAGAATCAAGTAATAATCATGTTGACATTACAAGCCGAAATGCCCAAAAGGTGGATCATGCCAATATTATCTTCTCATTCTGGGTGAAATATGCAATTACTTAGAAAGTGTGAAATCATGTCACAGCATTTCTCCCTTCCCCAGGCATGTGTGAGACAAAAACAGCAAGTCTAATATGATACCGTACAATCTAAGTTCAGATTCTTGACAAATGAAAGACTGCTCATTGAAAGAAATAGAATTGAATTTCCACTTACAAAGCGATCATAGGGTTCTCCATCCTTAAATATGATGAAAGTAGGCAATGCCTCTATTTTGTACTTATCAGCAATACTTGGGTATTTCTCAGTATCAATCTTCACCACCTGGATCTTTTCTTTCATTGAAGCACTGACTTCATTCAGAACAGGAACCATGAATTGACAAGGTCCACACCTGCAACAAGAGTTCAAGTTGAATCTTTGAATTTCACTTCACTTTGCTTCATACTGCCTAGTAGTGAAGAATTTTTTTTAGAACATAACACCCGCAAGGGTTCCCCATCCGAGATCTCCACATCCTCACTACAATAAGTCAAGTTTACTTGCAAGACACCCATGGATTTGCAACATTTGCCAACAAAACAAGAAGATGCACAAGTACGCAAATGACATGGTTATGCACATAATTATCACTAGGACAATTAAATAAAACTGCAATATAATCATATACCATCCTCAGTCATCTATTTAAAGACAGTAGATGATCATATAGACACAGTACAAGGAACTTACCAAGTTGCATAGAAATCAACCAATACAGGTTTGTCAGAATGTGCCAGCAAATCATCAAAGGAGGAAAATGTTTGCTTCTTGGCTTCAACCTAATTGGTGAAAATAAAAAATCAACCATTATTTTATGAGAATTCAAAACTGGTAATCAAGAAATACATAAACAAGACAAATATGATGCTGAAGTCCCAGAAAACCCAGTTTTCAAGTCAACTGTCCTGCTATAGCTGAATTTAACAACGACATTATTGTATCAACAATGGTTCCAAATTCCAATCAAAAATAGAAGTATACATGGGAAACTCACACTAGCATACATAGAAAGCAAGTTATGCCTTCAAATTGTAACTTATTTATTGACATACAAAACAACTAATTAATCGGCAACATAAAATTTGTAATAGAAGGTATCTGATATTTGCAATTTCATACGAAAACATGACTGGATAGTAGAGATTCCAATTTAAACAGTCCCATTATATGCAGCAAAAGAGAAAAGGAAAATAAAAGAGGGGGAGAGTTTCCATCCTGCTCACTATTTTCTTCCTGCCCTAAAGTGAGCAGGAGATAAAGGGATATACCTTTTCCTCTAATGCCTTTTCCCTTCAAACAACAATTGCGTTAGTTTGCAATAGTACACTAGCAAACTTCAGCTATGGAACCAATTGCTCAAAGAGAAAAACTAGTATCCTTTTTTCTAGGTAACTTTTTCCAACCCTCCATCCATTCTTTTCCTCTCAATAATGTCCTTCCTAGCCTCCCATCCTCTCAATCTTCTCTCGCTCATACCAAACAAGACATTAGAGAGAACTGACGCACAGCTAAAAAGTAAAACACTTCAACCTTATTAGCTAATATTCTCAACGAGGAGATGACCTATTGAACACTACCTTCATTCAATCAGCCAGAAATAGGCCCAAAAGCAGTGACAATTTTTGGACTCTCAAAATTCATGCCAGCTGATTTTAAACCCTGGATGAAGTGGCTAGTTATTATAGTTACTGTGGACAAAGGTGTAAAATTTAAGAGAAACCAACTTTGCCTTCCTTAAATAGCTAACAGTCTTGCTACATCGTTCTTGCAATTATTGCAACACAGACACCTTGACCAACTATCTTTAATAGAGGAGATTCTAAAGTTGCTCTAACCAAGAGAAATGAAGCAACAAACTAAAATGCAGTACGCAACTAATTGGGAAATGATTTATGGTCCCTGCGCTCTCTTTACCAACAACTTCATGAAAGAGAAAAAAAAAAAAAAAAACATTTTCTATCAGCCAAATGGTCAACCATCAAAATCCTTGCCTACTAAAATAGACACTCGCTTGACACTAAAAGTACAACCTTAAGGGAGACATTCAAGCACCAATTTCCTCTTTAAAATGCAAACAATGACTTTAAGATAAATACAACAAAATGATTCCATCCCAACCCATGGCATTCAAATGCCAGGTAAACCTGTTCAAAGTAAGCAATTTCCATTTTTAACTGTAAAATCTCAACCCAAAAAAAAATTGTTTTACAAATGTTGAAGAGTAAAATGGCTTGTCCAGAGGCCAACTTATCGACCTATGCATTCTTAATTATATCTAAATTTGCAGAAATTGAATACAGAATCCTTACACAAGGTATCATGCCATAGCAAGAAAAAGAAGGCAGCAAAAGACCTATAGAATGATTTTTTCTATTTTGCCCTAGGCATTTAGAAGAACAATTACTCAATGTGTATGTTGAGTTCCAGCAACAATGTATTCTCACCCTATGTTACCAGAAAACGATAACAATTTAGCGAATTACATATTGGTACGCATGTTCCGAAATATGGTACACTTTCGTTCTAAAATGGTAAATTTAGTGATCCAAAGCGATCCCAAAAGTTTTTTTCAATATATGTCCTTAAATCTTATCTTAAGATTAAAAATTCAAATATAATGAACTAAAATTTAAGATGAATTAAGTTTTGACAAGACAAAAATATCAAAAAATTGGTCATAATGCTCATAGAAAATATTACATTTTATTAGATATCTAATAGTTAAAAAAAATTACTCTACAAATACCTTAAATTCTTAAGTATAATATATACAAGTCTTATACAAGTCTACCCCTATCGTACCACATTTTAGAGCATGTGGCATACCCGTACCCATTCCGGTTCCACGTACCAAAACGATCCACGTTTCAGATAGCATAGTTCTCACCTTCACACAGACAAACATAAGTTTGACCAAGGTAAGGCAATAATTGGTGAAAAGGGTATACAGAGATCCTACAGTGGGTGTATAAGACAATGATATTTAAGTACTAAGGGCAACATACAATTGTCTGTGCCTCTCTTTCATGATTTATGTGACCTAACTTTCCTCTACCCACCTAAGTCAACATCTGAAACCCACCTTCCCAAATTTTGACCTACCAACATTTCCTTAAACCCTAAACTCCAACAATAAGAGAAGGGCAGCCCCATTGTCAGAGCAATAGTGGCTGCTGCTAGGTCAGAGCACAATCACTCAATGCATCAAAAAAGTTTTTACTCTGCCCCAGCAATAGAACTGCCCTTAGAGAAACTCAACAGAATTTTCAGACAAACTAAACAATGTAAATCTTGATAACAATAATTAATCCTACAAATTTATAAGCCTCTAAAATTCTCAATCAATTTTCCACTCATCCAATACTTATTCACAGCTCAATCCAAGAATCTCAAGCTCCAAGAAGACAAGTTGTAAAAATCAAGAGGGGAACACACCTAATTTATGTCATTTTCGTTACGACTGATTTTCTTTTTCAATTAGGACCTTATTTTAGTTATGACTCGTCACATCTTTGGTATTTATGAATATGAAGTTATGCAAAAATAAATAAATAAATAAATAAAATCGTTAAAGTCTTTCCCAAATCAAAGATACCACGCTCCAAATGAGAGAGAATTCAAAAAAAAAAAACTCAGAGAAATCACAAATTTGGTGCAAGAAATCGACAATTATTACCAGTGGAAGCATTCGAGGCCGCGAGTAGGAGGAGAGCCCTTTGTTTCCGATTCGAATGAGCCGAAGCCGCCGAGGGAATTGCAGAGAAGACAAGTAAGACAGCTTTGAGGAAGACGAAGAAGATAAGCTGGCTGAGTGGTCCGAGTTCAGAGGGCGAACAGTGACCGCTGCGACAGATATCGCCATTGACGTTCCGAGAGAGACAGAGAGACAGGAGATTCCTAAACCTTCGGAGAGAAATGGAGAGAGAGAAGATAATAGCGGCGTGTGTAAGCAACAAGCAAATGGGATTGGCGGATATTTCTGTGAGTTTGTGTGACTCAAGTGTACGATAACATATTAAATAATGGGAAAACTATTAAAAACAGTTATAAAAATACGAAGGGCTTGCATTACTGTGTAATTATTCAGTAATTTAAAAATTTGTATACGTTATATTTTATAATACTTCTTTTGTTCTAAAATAATGATCCTTTTTAAAAAATTTAAATTTTTTTATAGTATAATTTTTTGGGTTCAACCATCCGGTATCCGACCCTTAGGCCGACTAATCCGGATCCGGGGAGCAGTTCTGGATTAAAGGCTCAAGTCCCCTCCCAATTGGCGTTGCGGGGAATCGAACCGTAGTCCGTCCTTCCAAGCCGAGCTCCAATCACCACTCGGCCAACAACCAATTGGTATAGTATAATTATTACACTTTAAAAAAAGTTAATTTTTCAAAATTATTCTTTTAATAGTATATTTTTTAAAAATATCAATATTATAATTGTACTTTTTATATTATTTATCAATTTAAAAGAAGGGCAAAATAGGAAATTTATATTATTTTTGTACTTAATTTTTGAAGAGGGACTAAATTTTGGGACAATGAAAAATGGAATAAGTGACTAATATTTTGGGACGGATGGAGTACTATGATTGATGAAAAAAGTATGTAAGAGCATCTCCAATAGTTGAACAAATTTTTCACCAAATTTAAGTAAAAAAATTTTTCTCATTCTGATACCAACAGCTCCAACCGTTCACTGTAGCGTGCATCAAATAGAGAGGGTCGACCGGCCGGTCAACCGGTAAGAGCAAATTTCTTCATTTATGTTGCTTGCTAAGGTGGTCGACCGGGTGGTCGACCCCGTAGTGTAAAATTTTTACAAATTTCTACTTTAAAGAGGTCATCCGATGGGACATCCGACCGAACGTCTGGCCGGACATCCGGTGGGTTCAACTCAACGGCTATGCACAGTGAATTGGTGAAAGGAGCAAACCGTTCTCAGTTTGGTTAAACGTTTGATATTTTCTCAATTTGATACTGTTTTGGTGCAATTGTTGGAGCACAAAAAGCACCTTTTTTTTCATCAAATTTGAATTTAATGTTTGATTTGGTGAACGGTTGGAGATGGCCTAAGTGAATATTGTGTTAGTGAATGAGAAATATGATGGGACATATTGAATAATGATTAGTTAGAAAGTACAGACATGTGGTACTTCAAAAATAATGATTGTTTGGAATGATTTTTTGATTTTTTTACGAAAAGATGTACAAAAAGTAAAAAGAAAATGAAAATTTTGACTTTTTTTTATATAAATTGTTGATTTTTTGATTTTTTTAGTGACATTTTAATTTTTAAACTAAAAAATGATATTGTCAAACGAGACCTTAAACTAATAAACTCAAAAATATGAAGTCAACTGCCACATCGATTTGGAAAATAAGTTTGTTAGTTACACACTTTTATAAATAAAATCTTATACAAACAAACTTTTCTTATATATATATATATATGTATTTACAAACTAATAATGTGCATAGTGTTGGAAAATAATAGATTTTTAACAACTTTAATTTGAAATTAAAGTGAGACTCAACTGCTAGTTGAGGTGGGTTGAGTGGCTTTTGTATTCTCTTAAGTGAGAAGATTGCAATACAAAAATAATGAGCCGAAACCATTTAGTTGTGAATGAAAATTGTCTCATAAAGTCGGCATCAATAAAGTTGGGTTTAGATTTAGACTTAGTCTTAGTTTGGACTAAGCCTAAACTTGTACTTGTGCATATGCTGGGTTTGGTCTTAGACTTGGTCTTAGACCTAGTCTTGAGCTTTGGACTGAGTTGTGCTAAACTTAGTTTGTGCATGTGTTTGAGATTGGGCTTACATCAGGTTGTGACCCAACACCAGTATCCATTTTACAATCCATCTAGTTTAATTCTCAAAACTTATACATTATATATACATTATGATTTATATAATAGTTTTAGAGTTTTGAACTTTTGTAACTCTAGCTCTAATGGCTAAAGTTAATATCATTTGATGGCCCCATTGATGTTAGCAACTCCAACCATACTCTCTACTTTTCATTAGCTAAAGTACAAAAAAAGTACACTCTTTATTTTACTTAATTCCTTTAGCTATTGTGTTCTCCAACCGCGCTTTTTATTTTAGCTAACTATTTAAACTAACTGAATTAATTTTTAAAATAAAAAAAAATACTAATTGTTGATATTTTACTAATACAAATTTGCAATAATAATAAATTTGCCCATACAAACATACAAAACTTGTAGAATGAGGAGAAAAAAAATACAAAATACTCCCTCCGTCCCAAAATAATGGTCCCTTTTGGGGAATCTAACTTTTTTTGGTAGTACAATTATTGCATTTGAAAAAAGTTGATTTTCCAAAATTATCCTTTTGATAGTACATTTTTTGAAAATATCAATGTCATAATTGTACTTTTTATATTGTTTATTAATTTAAAAAAAGGGTAAAATAAGAAATTTATATTATTTTTGTACTTGATTTTTGAAGAGAGACTAATATTTTGGGACAATGAAAAATGGAATAAGGGACTAATATTTTGGGACGGAGGGAGTACAAAATAAGTTATTCCGTAATTTATCAAACAGAATTGAAAGAACGTATAAAATTGCTGCATATACATATATATATAATCCCAAATTCAAGACATAAATATACAAAAATCTAAAATATATACATACATTATTGTTTGGAGGGTCTCTAGAGCTCTTCAATTGTAGTCACCAAAAAAATAAGATGGTAAAATAGCTAGCCCAATAGCTAGCCCCTTGGAACTCAAAATTAGACTTACATTGGCTAAAATGCCTAATAAGCCTTGTTTAACTATTCCCTTAGAGATGCTCATGGCTAAGGCTCTCCCCTACAAGTATAAATAGAGGCATTTCTCCTTCAACTTAGGAGGTTGTTTTTTTAGAGAGATTTTGTGATGGAAAATAAGATGGTGTTTTGAAATAAAAAGTTAGAAATGATTTTTTACACTAAAGAAAATTTTTTCTATCTTCTTTTGTTAACCTCTTCTTTGGTTCTTGTTAGAGAGATTGCAACCATTGTCAAGTTCACCGAAGCTATTCAGATGGTGTTTCTGCATTAGTTGGTTTTGACCGTTGTATTTTAGGAGACAAATGCCAGCATACCTCTAGCACTCATAGAAAGGCGATGAATCTGTTTTAAGGAAACTGTGGTATCACACAGGTTTCGGTTTGCATCTCTTATCTTTTGTTCTTCAAACTTTTACATTTGAAGTATTTCTTGCATATTATTTTATATGTTCATAGGAATCCATCTTGTAATATGTTCCATAATCTAATCTAGTTTATTTATGTATTTTTAGTTGTATAGTTTATTCTATATTTCATTCTTTAATAATAAAAAAAATATATTTTGTCATTTCTATTTATTTTATTTTATATATTTTTCTTGTATTTTTTAAGAAAAAATACCAACAATCTTCAAACAGATTCATTATAAATAGTTTTGAAAAAATAATTTAGTTTTTATTTTAATTTATTCTTGTAACTCTTGGAATTAAACTTAATTTAATTGTCTAGAGTTATTGGATTGTTTTGAATTGTTTATTTCTAATAATTTATTCATGAAATTTATGTTATGTTAATTAGTTGTTATTACATGAGTTATTTGATTGTTAGTATTTAAGTTGGTAGGAGTTTATAAAAAATAAAAATTTTATTATGTAAGATTCTTATTGTTTTATTTGATTTGTTTGATTGCTTTCTTTTGTACCTAACTTTCTTTACAAGTTTATTTAAGCGAGAAATGATGATATATATAAAAACAATTAAAATAAATTGGAATTAGTAAATTGGAATATTAATTTTTTATTTGAACATGATTACCTTTGCATGAAATAATGAATAATATTGAACTTTCGGAATTTTAGTAATTTAATTATTCATTTTATAGTTCAAATTGATTTAGGATTTATTCTATATGTTGTTTTGAAAGTGTGGTAATAATTTTGATTTAGTTTGATTAATTAAGTTCTGGGAAAAACTAATAGCTGAATTTTGAGAATTTCAAGAGATTCGGCTAGTCAAGAGGTTTTCGCCGGTATAAAGTATCTCCAAACAAGTTTGTTTTAGGAGAAAATTTAGTAAAACAATGGTCTTATTTCTGTGATTGCTTTTGATTATATTGCATTATCACATAGTGGTATAACTTAGCATTGTAATGATATTAACTCTTATTCATTCTATTTATTTTTAGTTGTATCTGTTAACCAGGAAAGCAACCCAAAAGGGGAGGTGAATTGGGTTATATAAAAAAATTTGGTCCGAAAATAAAGTTCAAAAAACTTATGAAATTAAATGCAGTAAATAATCAATAGCTTCACAGAAAGTAAAAAAAAAAAAGGAAAGAAGAACTTAACGTAAGGATTTATAGTGGTTCGGCTCACTAGCCTACGTTCACTCCTCAAGAGTCCTCCTTAAGAATTTTTTCACTATGAATTAATGCACCACCAAGCTTTTCCCAACTTGTGGATTTTTACAATTGACTTGCTTCAATCTGTTGAGGATCTCTCAACGAGAAGCCTCACTTTACAAGTGTTTCACTCAAAAACTAATGAACTAGGAAGAGAGGTCCAACTGTCCTCTTTGACAAATACTATCTCTCAAAAGATGGATATGAAAGTGTAAGCTCACAGGTAAGTTTAGGACTTGCTTAGATCTAAAAATAGGAGAACACAAGTGAAATCACAGAGATTGAAAATGATGCTCGGTATACTTAGTGTATTTGCAGTGAGTATCTTTTGTATTTTTCAGATCTGGAAAAGATCCAGATTTATAGCCTCCATCCGACTTATCTCTTAAAGTAAAACACACCCACGTGGGTCTACTAGCCGTTGAAGCTAGGCAAGGAAAAAGTTTCCAACTGTTATAAGTGGAGCATGGATAGTACAGGTTGTTATCTAACCATTGGAGATAGAGCTTCCTCAAAGAAAGTGATGCCCATGTTTGGGATTCAAAACTATGGGGGATGGACATAATGTTGTCTCCATGCTTTTTCTTTTTCTAATCTTGGGAGTGGTGTTAGTGGAGAATGTTTCCTCCATTAAGTCAGAGATTATTGTCCCAAAGTTCCTTTTGATTATAATAACATTTGTCTATGATGATGTCACAGAGACCCTCTTTGAGTTGGAAGATGCCGGCTAGGTCTTTTGCAACCCAGACATAAAGGTATCGACCCCTGCAGGTTGGGTGTCGACCCTTTGCTCTATCTTTTCTTTCCTGAGTTGATTTACAGGTGTTCCTGGTGTCGACCCTTATCTCATTTGGTGTCGACCCTTGCGGCTAAAGTATATACTATTTTTTGGTGTCGACCCTTGCGACTGAGGTGTATACTGCTTTTTGGTGTCGACCTTTGCTGTTGTTGGTGTCAACCCTTGCATCTGGAACACTTAATTATTTTTCTAGCTTCTCCCTGGTGTCGACCCTTTGTTTTGGAACACTTATCACTCTTGAGAATTATTCTAGTGTCGACCCTTGCTCTTCTGGTGTAGACCCTTAGACCTGTGTTAGACAAAGATAGAGTTTTGTAACCAAGAGCTAATGCTCATATTTTTGATATCCCAAAAGTTATTGAAACATAATATTCTAGAATCATAAAACATTTAGAATCATGAAGCACAAATATTAATTTGAAAACTTCAAATAATCAGAAGAATAGAATATTTGTCACTAATCAAAATCAATAGAAATTCAAGTTTGAATAACCATGGGGTTAACAGTATCAATTTTGAGTTCTTTCATGTCTTGATGGGTAATCAAGGAAATTACTCCTAAATATTTTTTGTATTCATGGAATGGTAAGTGGAAGTTTAACTCTATTGTTATATATATTTGCTCATAATTGCATGGTTGGATTGCTAACATTATTACCATAATATTCCTTTATGTATAATTGATTTATAGTCACAACTCATGACATTCTTGTAACTGTAATGCATCTTTAGCCTTTGGACTACACATTGCGAGTTATAGCTAAAATTACTTGTGTAATATTTACTTTATTGGTTCATTAACTCATCTTGTATCCAAATGTGTATGTAAACAGTGAGCATAGAGATTTAGTGGCAATGATGATAGAGTTTTGTAATGTGTTCATACAAAGATAAGCATTACAAGTGGAGAAGTGTGTTCTTGGCTAAACAAGTGATTCTAGATGCAATCATGAACTCCGTTTTGAAGATTTAGACAATTTGTAATTGTAACAATTGCATTTCCATTTCCATTTCTAGTGGTTTTAATTTTTAATTTTTAATAGTTTCACCTTAGTGAAAGGAAAAGGGGAAAGAAATAAATTATAAACTTTTAGGTTTAGAGAAAGTCTTTGGGATTAATTTTATTATTCCCAAAGTGTTTTAGTTTTTTGTAGTAGAAACCAACGCTTAGCCATGGCTAAAGAGTATTTTTGATTTGTTCAGAAATGACAATTAAGATGGATTTGGTTTCAAACCTTTGTGGTTAAAGGAAGTCTTTGGGTTTAATCTTTTTATTTCCAAAGTGGTAGGAAACCAAGTTTTGAAAAAGTTTTTGGTTATAATATAATTATTTCCAAAGTGTTTTGCTTTGGGAAAAGAAACCAACTTTTAGTATTAGCTAAAATATTTCTGATTTTTATTCAGAAATAATGGGCTCAGTTCTGGGAGTACCAGTTAACTTTTATGAGTGGTGTAATTCTGATAGCAAATTTAATTGCTTATAAGTTTTGTAAACTTGGTTTGTTTTAACCTAGTTTATCTATTAGAAAACTTAATTCTAAATTTGTTTTTCATGTATTAGGAGTCAACATGCTCTTGAAAGTTTTGTCTAAGGTTAACTGGGTCTTAATTGAATCGGTGTGACCCTTCCAGTTTTCTTGGAAACTTTCCTGACCATATTCAATTTTAGGGTAAGTGGTGAGATCAGTTTTGAATTAAATTTCAGACTTTTGGAGTTCTAGTGTTAAGTTTAGTTTCTGGAAAAATAAAATAGTGAAATTCTATTGTGATTTTTCAAAATGGCTTCAAGAGGTGACAACAAAAAATATTGTTCCACCTGACAACCTTAAGCCTTGCGAGATTCTTAAAGGAAGATCTAGAGAGATCAAGTATGATTAGAGGAAATCATAAGATTGCATGATAATATCTCTGAATGAATCGGAGGCAATTAATATGTTATCCTTGTGTCAATTATAGCATGTATGATTACTATGTGACTTTATTTAGAAGCAAAGATGAGACAACCCGTTAGGGTGGGTGCATATATTTCTGAATTTTTAAATTCTAAATATATTCCTAAATTGATGGCTCCTAGTGAGTACAACATCACTGATCACAGAGAAAGAAAACAGGTAGTTCCTAGGAGGTGTTAAACCACTGGCTGTACAGTTATGAGATTGTGGTTCCTAATAGTAAACAGATTACTAATTACAGGTTAAGACATGATGGTTTCTAATAGTGGAGAGGCTACTGATTATATGTCAAAACATGATGATTTCTAGTAATAAAAGTGACTACTAATCACATTTAAAACATTGTGGTTACTAGTAGTGGAGAGTCTACTGACCACATGATGAGAAATTAGTGATTCCTAGTGATAAGACTACTATCCATGTTATGAAGTTTCAAATAGTAAACTATTGATCACTAGGTTTGTGATTCCAAATTGTAAGGCTATTGACTTCAGAGTGACATTGTAACAACCTCGATCCATGATTACCGATTAATCCATGACTAATTATGCTTAATAAGTAATTAAGATGAAATCCTAAATTAATTACATGTGCGATGCATTATTTGTGTTCCTATCTGTCTATTGTAGAAATATCTGTTTCTGTTTTATTCTACGGATTGAAGGCCTTATTGGCATCTGATCACAGAATTGACTTGATTTCTGTGCTAGTTAGAATTTTTAGAACCTTATGGTAAGTTTAATTAAAATTTGATTCGAAATGCATTAAATTAGAATAATTAATGTCAAATTACTTAGCTTAAGTTAAGATTAATTAAATGTCCTAAGTAAGCCTATATAAGGCCTATACACACCACTTGAGTCACCTTTTTATCGTCATCTTCGAGCCTTCAAGAGACAAACTTGAGAGAGAGGAAGAGAGACCAAGCGAGTTGAGATCAACACTAGAGCTTGGAAGAAATTGCTAAAGAATTCAAGGAAATTAACTTGGAACCTTAGAGAGTTCACCAACTAGAGCTTCATTAAGAAGTTGAGGTAGGAATTCCACCCTTGAATCGTATACTTATGATGTCTAAACCACAAATTCAAGAGAAATTAGTTAAGTAATGCAAGGATTGAGCTAGAATGGGTGAGCATGAGCCATATCATACATGCATGCACATTTTCTTACATTTTGAATTAAATTTCAAGTAATTCTTACATGCATGTGCTAAGTCTACCTTTGTTCTGAGAGTTTATCTTGTGTTGTATCATTTTATACCAATTGATCATGTTTTGGGAGCTTTGAAGTCAAGATAAAACATGCATGTTATGTTTTCAAAGAATTGAGTTTAGATTTGAGCATTTGGCATACTTTTGGGCCTTGATTTCATGAAATGATCTCTAATTCTCAATGATTTGCAAGTTTACACATGTTTTCTCAAGTTTTAAGGCCCAAGGGGTGCATTTTACAGCTTCGCATTCAAGTTTTGAGCTTGGGAATGCAATCTGGAAATTTCAGATTCTGCCCCTCCACTTGAGTGGTAGATCCTGCACTCGAGTGACCACCTTTGTTTTCACACCTCCATTCGAGTGATCAGAAGTTCGCTTGAGCATGAAATGCAAGCTCCCAGAAGTTTAGATATTTTGTAGACCTCTCGAGCGACAAGAGTTGCGCTCGAGCAAAGGCATGAGTCTCACGCTCGAGTGAGCGTCGAGCGAAAAAATCAAGCAACTAGTACTTTTGCAGAGTTTGCAGGCCGCTTAAGCGACAAAAGTTACGCTCGAGTGACCACTCACATTTTGTATGTCCGCTCAAGCGAAGAAAGTTACGATCGAGCGGGACCCTTGTTTTCAGCAAATTTTGTTAAGTGTTTCCAAGTGCATTTTAGCATCCTCATTGCATCCTAGGCATTCCTAGGCCAAGATTATGACATAATAATGAGAGTAAAGGCTAGAAACACACTAAGAACCAAATGAAATGAGTTACGTATGATCCAAGCATGTGTTTCAGTATATATATCTGTTATGTTCATGTAGGTCACGCGTCGTGAGCTGTTGGTCTATTGGTTTGCTATCAAGCTATCTGTGAAGCTATCTGTGAGTAATAACTTAGTAAAGCTATGTTCGATATGAAATTCTTTTTGAATATTATGATATAATATGATATGAACTATGTGTGAATGGTAGAAAAGAATATATTGTGACTACATAAATGATGATCCACTTCTTTGAAATGTAATTGTGCTATCCTTAACAAAGGCCCTCGCCCAAGGTACATAATACTGTGGCTTATGGTCATGAAGCCCTCGCTCGGCGAAAACAATACCGTGTCCCAGGCTCTCGCCCAGGGAAAACAATACCGTGGCCCATGTATAAGATATGTAACCCTGTACCGGAGATTCTAATGTGGAACTTAATATGCTTGACCAAAGAGATATGTTTAATACTAACGGATACACCACTCATGATATGAATATGTTTATGACTCTGTTTCTAATACGAATATGCTCATGCTTCTATTCAATAAGAGTTTTGAAAGTTATATCTGTGACGGACATCATTCATTAAATTCCTTTACTCTGTTATTATTCACTAGGCTTCCGCTCACTATTTATATTATGTATGTAGGTGACCAGGCACGTGACCAGGCTCAGAGTTGATGACCTGGTGTCTCAGTTTTGTCAACCAGCCGTTGCGCCTCCGAAGAGGTTCCCTTTTGTGAACGGGTCAAGTCTAAATGGCTTATGTTTAAGACTTTATCTCCTTTTGGGTATAGAACAAGTTCTGTTCATCTGTACACTGGGCTAAGTCCCACTTTTGTTTTATCTATATATGGGAGTGATGCACGACTAATATATATATATATGATGTCACATAAGTGTTACTAAAGTTTTAAATTTTTGTCCCATATACATTAGCACAGCTTTATGGACAATGTGTTTTATATATTTGCTTCCGCAGCCTCTAATTATATATTATTCTATTCAGAGGCCTTTGGTAATCCCAGGATTACTGGTCGGTTACGACGCTAAACCTATAGAGGCGGGTTTGGGTTGTAAGAAACATGTTAGACCAAACTTGTTATGTGTAACAGCGCCAAATGAGGACCCTACAGCCGGACTCTTTTTGTTTGTTGGTTCAGAATCAACCAAAGAGTCCACCTCTGGCAAATCGTTTTGAGAAGAAAAAAAAAAGATTTTTGAAAAGAAGTGCCAAACATGGACTGCTTTGCCAGATACAGAGTCGCCACCTAAATATTTTTAAAATGGGAAATTTAGGAAACCCTGACTGCGTCAAGGCCACGGTCCGTCATCACCAAAGTTGTCTTGGCTCGAGCTTGGGTACGATCGAAGGTCATTTATGACCACTTTCGCCGGTCAAGACCGGCCTCTACTAACCGTGATATTCGATTTTGAAAACATTATGTGTTCTTATTCCAATTATTAGCCTAGAATTACTATGTTATGCGCACAGCAAACAAGTATAGACTAGATTGCCTAATTTGGAAACAAGCATTGCATATCCGTTCGTTTTGAAAGTGCTTCGGAATTTTGCTACTCGCAAGTAGGCTAAAACACGGATTTCAACGAGTTTTTCCAACTCAAGCAATCCAACCTTCACCCACAGGCATTCAAACAGTTTATCTCATATAAGTACTTAGCCACATGGTAAGCATACTGTTATGGCAACATTCACACGCATACGAGATGCTAAAGCATAAATACTCACATTGTACTCCATGCCAAAACAATAAACTAGTTAGCAAAAATGCATGCCCTAGTTCATGTTAGAGTGACTAATGCATCGCATGCAGAATGTAATTTAGACAGGCTCGGCTATCCTAAGCATGGCATGTGAAATGCTACAAGTAACAAGTATTCAATTTGGAAATTGAAATACAATGCAGTTAGCGTGATGTGCCAAGCCCGGTGCATGTAAGACAAATGTATGGATGCACGCATGCTATCATACTGTATGCTAATTTAAATATGCCATAATCTACCATCGTAAGCAGGTAAATAAAAGGGAAGAAAGAAATGGGCACACTCACACACATTTATTACAAATACGCCCTCACTCGGAGGGACCAAAAGAATATACAGTCCGAATAATGAATAAATAAATTATTACAAAATTTCTAATTACTTAGTAAATAAATGCAAAAAGGAAGGAGGCCACAGCCTCCCGCCTCGGGATGCGCGAATGATGCATGCTCGGATCCGACTACCGGGAAACTCAGACCATACCACTTCTTGCCTCGTTTTTCTTGTCCCGCTTTTCAAATCACAAAGTCCTGAACACCTTCTATGCATGCCAAGACACCACCGGCTGGAAGAAACTCCCACCGGCTATCTAAAATTTCCATCGGCTGCTTAGAAGGTTATCGGCCACCCATATAGTGCCGGTGGCACTCTATCTTCGCCGGTCGTGTAAAATTCTCGCAGAAGACAGTTTTGACAAAGAATAACAGCAGACAAAGGCATGGTATGGGATTTTGAACATATGTAAGCATGGCCAATGCTCCCTATCATGTATGGGACTCAAGGAAGCATGACCCTTGGTTCTTGGGCCATCAATTATGCATCTTGGTGCATGATAGCCTAAGGAACCAAGATTGCATTTCAATGTCAATATGCATGCAACACACAAATGAAAACAAAGTCCCTATCATGTCAAGATCAAGGGCCTTAGTGACCAAGAGTTGAGACAAGTTACATCACTTGTGGTATGAACTCCTCTCGACCCTTACACTTGGTTTGACACCCCAAACCAAGTAATGCAATGCATGTTATGCAAACATGGCTCAAAAGTTCAATGAGAAGCTATGATGCAAACATGCCAAATGTGATGTAAACTAGATATGGAAATGCAAAGTGCTAGAGCATGCAAAATGCAAATACATGGCAATCATGGGCAAATCATGCAATAGAACTAGCATGTAACAACATATTATGGATCAACCATGCAACAAGTATGAGACAATCACACAATGGTGGACTCAAGCCATGAGGGGCAGACCTCAAACCTCCCTAAAACAGTGGCGAAAAGCGCTAAAAAAGGTGGACAATGATTCATGCTAACATGCAAACCAAAAGGGCCCAAGTCTAAGGCACAAAGTGGAGCATTCCACTACCCACTAAGATGACCATTCATGGCATGTATTAGATGAGCAGAAACAGAATTTTAGCATACAAAAATACACCCAAACCCTTTGATATGGCAGCCCTAAAATACCTTAAACATACAAGCATGCACAATGGCCTATTTCAAGGCATAAAATGGGACACCTCCAAAGCATGAGAGAGGTCACATATGCAAGCATACACACATGATTTATGGACTGAAATAGGATCCTAAATGATGCCAAATCATGAGGATGGACTAAGGTGAGCATGCTAGAGGCCAAAATACTCAAGACTTGCAAGCCCAAAATGCACAACAACCACATCAAGCATGCCAAACATGGCAAAATCAGTGGCTCACAGCCCTTAAACATGACAAAATGAGGCTAATATCTTTATGAGGTTAAGCTAATACATGCAAGAATCATGGCCTAAACACAAGATGCATTTCTATGCCAAATAGAGGAATGCTAAGCAAGTATGTTAAGCATGCAAGAGGCCAACAAAACACCATTAGATAGAGATAAAATATGATCCAAAACACCCAAAAAAGTTCTGAAATGGCGCCAAAAACAAGCAAGTATGCATGTTCCCTTTTAAGCCAAAGACAAAGGCAAAAGAGAGACAAAGGGGAGAGGGGTGTCCCTCCCATATACAAGACTTCAAACCACCTTCCTTACCACTAAAAACCCACTGGTTTTCAGTGGTGAGGAGACCAAAATAACAAAGCAAACAAAGCTCAAAAGTAAAGGCACCAAAGAGGCCAAAATAAGGCCTAAGAGGGTGAGTTTGCACTCAAACCACAAAGTGACCTCAATGAAAGTTCAAAAGCAAGAAAATATAAGACTTTTTTCAGTTATACACAAAGCTCAAAACACAAAGCATGATAGGTAAAAACTTGTTACAAAAATGGGGAATCTAAAGTAAAGTGCTCACCTTTGAAGAACACTTGAAGAACAGGTGGCACAGCCCTCTTCTATTGATCAAAACCAGTCCAAAAACTCAACAAACAACCCTCCAAGCCTCCCAATCTCGAGCTAAGGTGTAATGGTGTGTGTATTGGTGCAAAAGTAAGGTAAAACCACACTTTTAGGCCTTAAAACACACACACAAGAGGAGAGAGACGGAAAGTTTAGAGAGAGAAGATATATGGTAGCTATATAGATACACAAGCTCTGGTTTTTTATCAAAAATGGCTAACCCCTTTCAATGGGAGAGGAGTGGTGCTTATATAGGCCAAGACAAAGCCAAATGACTTAATGGCTAAGCAAAGAGAAAGGTTCAAGGGGGGCAAAAGAGTCTAGGCTTCTTGGAGAAGCTAAGACAGCTGGCCAAGCTTCTCCAAGAAGCTTGGCCAAAGGTTCAAGCTTCTAGAAGCTTAGAGGGTTCAAAGGTGCAAAGTGGTCACACTTATGCACGGGGGAATGTGATGGTGCATTCCAGCTGGCACAGTTGGCATGCACCAGGCTTGTAGGGTGCAAAGAGGTCACACCGGCCAGCCAAAAGCGTCACCGGCCGAAAAAGGTGCCGGTCGGCAACATACAGTGCCGACCGGCCCAGGTTTTTAAGAAAACAGTGCCGGTGGTACACATGTGCGGTCGGTGATGATAGGGGAGGGCCGGTGGTGTGTGGGGATGGCTAATAAACCATTCCCTGCCCTTCCAAGGCAAAACACAAGTGTTTGGTGCAAAACCAGACACGAAACGGTCGAGTTCGGAGATCTTGAGGCAGGGTGCGTAGCCGAGACCTCCGGGAACTCCAAACGAACACAAACATGGATAATCACCGAGTGTTCAAACGGTGACGTCCAAGTCTTGAGAACGGTCAAAAATGGGGTGTCTACATTATGGTGCATTGAATTCGAGAAAGACCTAATTCAGTTAATGACGGTCTGGGAATATGATTTATGTGATATGATTTTGAGAGTTTTATAATCATTATGACACAAGAAATTATTTAAAGACCCTATATGAATTTTTGGACAGGCCAAGAGCCTTCGTATAAATTTTACAATAATGGGGGTGTCATGCAAAAGGTGACAAATGTAGGGGTGTGTCATGTAGAATGTGGCAATAACTAAACCCAAGCGGGTAAGATAGGCCTGAAAATCCATTGACTTTATGTTCAACGGTTATGTACAATAAAGTAGTACATATCGGTTTTCTTGTCGATGAATCTGATATTCAGATTTACACAAGATTACAATCACGAAATTGAGGATGTGATTTTCATGAAGAAAAGAGATAAGCCTGAATATCAGATTACATCTTTAAAGTACATCTTCTAGGCTTATCTCTTCTAGGCTTATCTCTTTTAGGCTTATCTTCTAGGCTTTTAAGAACTTTAAAGTACATATCGGTTTAAAGACAAGTTCTATCTAATCTTCTTACACCTATATGGTGGCTAGTGAGGCTAAAAGCTTCTCTTTAAGTTGTGATTTCTCTATAAAGTAATTATTAAATTAACTTGATCTTGCGGAGGTAGTTATCTTTGGATGCAAGTGAATGAAAGACATGCTTATTATCAAAGGATACCGGCGAAGAGAAGACCTAGATTACTTTGATATGTGATCACCAGTTATGGTGAGTGTGATTGCAATTGTACGAAGCCTAAAAATACATCAAGATGGATGCTCAGATAGCATTCCTATATGAAGATTTAGCTGAATAAATCTTTATTGAACAACTCGAAAGGGTTTTTAGCTCTAGGGCAAGGTGGGAAAGTCTGTCAATTTCTCAAATTGTTGTATGGTTTGAAGCAAGCACCGAAACAATGGCTTGAGAAATTTGACTACACTATGTTGTCAAGTGGGTATTGACAAATGTGTTTATGCCAAAGACATTGACAATGGTATATGTTGTGTTGTGTCTGTGTGTAGATGACATGCTCATTGTTGGTAGTTATGAGAAGATGTTCAATACTACCAAGTGGATGTTGAACTCTAAGTTTGACATGTGCCTTGCAGATGTGTATCTGAGAATTAAGATTTCCTGACCATCAACTAGTAGTGTGCTTTCTCAGTCTCATTATTTTGATAAGAGTCTTGAGATGTATAAGTCAGACACAAGTGTGTTAAAGATTTCGGTAGACTTTAGTCTCCGTTTAACCAAGAATAATGGAATATTCTCGGATCATTGGAAATTTGAAGTATCTGATGAGTTACATAAGGCTGGGTATAGCCTATTCAGTTAGTAGGCTAAGCAGATACACGAGTAATCCCAATGCCTATATTTAGAAGGCGTTTGTGTGGGTACTAAGGTACTTACAATGAAGTCGGGATTATGGGTTGCATTATCCCAGATATCTGGTTGTACTAAAAGAGTACAGTGACGTCACCTAGATATCTAATATAAAGACTACAAATTCCTTAGTGGATTTGTTTTCACTTTTGAAGGTGCAACTGTGTCTTGAAAATCTTCTAAGCAGATGTATATTATGAGATCAATGATAGAATCGGAATTCAATAATTTAGATAAAGCTACTGAAGTAGCTGAATGACTTTGCCGTTTTCTTGAGGATATTCCATGTTGATTGAAACTTGTGCTAGCAATTTTATATACTTTACGACAACCAATCAAGTATTGGTAAGGCACAAAGTAATACGTATAATGGAAGGTCTAGACATTTTTTTCGAAGACATAATTTCATACGACGACTACTCTCGTGTGTTGTCACTATAGGCTACATACAATTTAAGGACAATATTATGGATCCATTAACCTAAGGGTTAAGTCGAGAGTTAGTAAAGAGTCGTCAAGAGGAATAGGGTTAAGGCCTTTAACAAATGTTACCGGAACGGAAAACTCAACCTAGTTGACTAGAAATCCTAGGATCTAGATTCAAAGGGACAACCTAATTGCGTGTAATGGATGAGTCACTTTGGAGGTAAGTCCTCCCGCCCATTCTTTTATACAGTGATACCTTGTGGGATGGAAGGTTAAGCTGATACTTTTAATAACCTAAGTGTTGTGAATAGTCAACCATGGTATAGCGATATACCTTATGTAGGTCACCTATTTGAGTGCGAAATGGGACCGTTTCTTTAAGAATTGACAAGGCCGAATTCTTAAAAACACTTACTGAACTAGGCTAGTGTTCTAGGACCAAATCGGACACACCAGTGAGAACAGGAACAATGGTTGGAGTAAATCCTGTGTGAGGTCTATTGTTTCGATTTACACAAATGACAGAACAATTCAAGACATCACGGTCACTAGTCAGCCAGTAAATTCAATAGGCTTTCACTACAAAAGGTTAAAGGCCAACAGTTACCTTTTCGGATGTAGGGTTATTCTGTATACTCTCTCTCAGAGTCTTTATTGTTAAGCGTTGTCCGTTTTTCTCTATTCGACCAATTTTATTTATGTGGGGGATTGTTGGAAAATGATGGGTTTTTGGCAACTTTAATTCGAAATTAAAGTGATACCCAACCGCCGGTTGAGGTAGGCTAAGTGGTTTTTGTATTCTCTTAAGGGAGAAGATTACAATACAAAAATAATGAGCCGAGACCATTGAGTTGTGAATGAGAATTGTCTCATAAAGTGGGCATCAATAAAGTTGGGTTTAGATTTGGACTTAGTCTTGGTTTGGACTGGGTCTAGACTTATGCTTGTGCGTGTGTTGGGTTTGGTCTTAGACTTGGACTTGGACCTAGTCTTGAGCTTTGGGCTGAGCTGTGCTAGGCTTAGTTTGTGCATGTGTTTAACATTGGGCTAGATCGGGTTGTGACCCAACACCCGTATCCATTTTGCAACTCATCTAGTTTAATTCTCGAAACTTATACATTATATACGCATTATGATTTATATAATGGTTTTGGAGTTTTGAACTTTTGTAACTCTAACTGTAATGGCTAAAGTTAATGACATTTGATGACCCCATTGATGTTAGCCTTCATGGCTAAGGCTCTTTCCTATGAGTATAAATAGAGGTTTTTCTCCTCCAACTTAGGAGGTTGTTTTTTAGAGAGGTTTTATGATGGAAAATGAGATAGTGTTTTCAAATAAAAAGTTGGAGATGATTTTTTACACCAAAGAAATTTTTTCCTATTTTCTTTTGTTAGCCTCTTCTTTGGTTCTTGTTAGAGAGAGTGCAACCATTGTCAAGTTCACCAAAGATATTCAAATGGTCCTTCTACATTAGTTGGTTTCAACCGTCGTATCCTAGAAAACAGACGTCAGCACACCTCTAGCATCTATCAGGAGGTTGTGAATCTATTTAAGGAAACTGTGGTATCACACAGGTTTCGATTTGCATCTTTCATCTTTTGTTCTTCAAACTTTTACATTTGAACTATTTTTTACATATTATTTTATATGTTCATGGGAATCCATCTTGTAATATGTTTCATGACATAATTTAGTTTATTTATGTATTTTTAGCTGTATAGTTTATTCTGTATTTCATTCTTTAATAATAAATAATAATAAAATATTTTGTCATTTCTATTTATTTTATTTTATATATTTTTCTTGTATTTTTATGAAAAAATACCAACACAAAGAATAGTATGTTGGAACAATCTTCTGTGTAAATAAAATAAATTGAAACTAAATCAAACAAAATAAAATAAACAACTTACATAATTTATTTTGTCGAACTGAATAAAAAATAAACGACCAAGTCGAGTGTGTGATATTCTGTCCTTAAGACAGATTCGCCCCGCTACGGTGCTTACGGATAACTGGCGTCTATTTCCCAGTATACAATGATCTTCACAAATTTGTAGCAGCACTCCAAACAAATTTGTACGGCGAACCAAACCTGTGTTCTATACTCTCTTTATTTTTTCCCTAAAATTATATGAAGAATACTACAACTAAAGAGCAAAATTGGACAGCAAAAATAAATTTTGTAGATTGTTTTTCGGATGTTAAGACTGCTGGAACAGATTTGAATTTATAGGCAAAGAATTTTGTCCAACAGGTGCTGTGAGGAACCGAACAAGTATGAGCCTGTTTGAACAGGTATAATTCCAAATTCAAACAGATCTATAACCTGTTTGAACAAATTAACTGCTGGACAGTTAAATCCAAAACTGCTGGGCAATTTCTAGAAGTGTAATAACTAAAAAACAGTTTTAATCTGTAAGGAATTTCGAACTGAAGGAGATAAAAATAGATAGAAAATTAATTCAATTTTTTTGGCACAAAATTTGAATTTAATTTCATTTAAAATTCAAATAAATTTTCTCCAAAAAATTAATATTAGAACCAACCTGACCCATAACCCACACCCGGCACGACCGGACGGACGGCAGCGGCGGTACGCGCGCGTATGTGTGGTGGTTTGGGCTAAGGTTTCATTTGCCCATAACTCCTTCCTTCTACAAACTTGGGGTGCCCCTTGGGGCCCAACCCAAGGTTGTACACCTAGAACTTATATACACACAAAAGTTCTCTTCAAGTTTTAATATGGGACAAGCCTTACAAGGAAACCCACATTTAAAACTTAAATGTCCAATTCCACGAACCCGAAAACGACGTCAACTTCTCATTCACTCATAAACGGTTTTGACGAACCGTCTTCACCGTGTGACTTTCCATACGGCAAGGAACACGTCACCTTTTCGAACCCACCCCAAAAAACGTTTGGGGCCCACTCAATTTTGGGCTCCAAGTTGGCCCAAAATAATCCTTATAAACCAAATTTTCCAACAATCCCCCACATGAATGGAATTTGACAGAGAGAAAATGCAACAACATGATCTAATTACAGAGAGTACAGAAATTGGAAATATTTTGCAAAGGATAGGTAGCTTTTGGCTTTAAATCTTCCCTTGTGAGACACTATCGGATTTACTAGCTAACCAGTGAACATGATGTCTTGAACTGTTCAGTCGTTTGTGTAAACCAAGACAATGGAACTCACACAATATATCCCCAGACACAGTTTAGTTCTCACTATTGTGCTCATTTTGACCCTGAACAACCTAGTCTTTCATGAGTGCTCTAGAGAATTGTAGCCCTACACAAATCTCATAAAACCGGCCTAGTTCACACTCATATAGGTGATTCTTATGAAGAGTATCCTACCATACTCCACTAAGTATACCTAGATATAAGAATCGTTAAAATTTTACTTAACCTAAAACGCTGCAGACATCACTATGTCATCATAGAAATGGGTAGAAATTAGACTCCCCAATGATCTTTTTGAGTTATACACAACTCGGTTGTCCCTTTGAACCTAGATCTTGGGATCTCTAGTCAACTAGGTTAGGTTGCCGTTGTGGTAACTCTTATTTAATAGGCCTATTCCCCTCGATGAATTCTCAACTAGCTCTGTTACTAATCCTTTGGTTAGTGGATCCGCTATGTTGTCTTTAGACTTCACATATTCAATGGAAATAATTCCATTAGAGAGTAGTTGCCTTACAGTATTATGTCGACGATGAATGTGTCGTGACTTACCGTTATACATATAACTCTGTGCTCTACCTATTTCTCATTGACTATCACAATGTATGCAAATAGCAGGCACCGGTTTTGGCCATATTGGAATATTTTTAAGGAAGTAGCGAAGCCATTCTTCTTTTTCCCCAGCTTTATCTAAAGTTATGAATTCTGATTCCATAGTAGGCCTAGCAATGCAAGTTTGTTTGGAAGATTTCCAAGATACAGCCGTCCCATCAAGAGTAAAGATATACCCACTAGTGGACTTTGAGTCTCTAGTATCCGATATCCAGTTTGCATCACAGTAACCTTCAAGTACTGCTAAATAGCTAGTATAATTAAGTCCAATGTTACGAGTAAATCGGAGATATCTTAGAACCCTTATAATTGCTTTCTAGTGTTCTACTCCTGGATTACTCGTATATCTACTTAATTTACTTACTGCATAAGCAATATCCGGGCGAATGCAGTTCATCAAGTACATTAAGCTTCCAATAATTTGGGCATACTCTAATTGAGAAATACTTTCCTGTACATTCTTAGAAAGAAACAAATTAACATCTACAGGTGTTCTAGTAAGATGATCATCATCTTTACTGAATTTGTCAAGTATTTTCTCAATGTAATGAGATTGTGACAAAGCATATCCGTCTGATGTTTTGGTAATTTTCATACCAAAAATTACATCAGCAATGCCCATGTCCTTCATGTCAAAATGTTTATTCAACATTTTCTTGGTAGTTTTAATCATTTCATTATTACCACCTATGATGAGCATATCATCCACATAAAGACAAACAATGACATAACCTTTGTCCATGTTTTTAATATAAACACATTTGTCACACTCATCGATTTTAAATCCATTTGACATCATTGCCTTGTCAAATTTCTCATGCCATTGCTTTGGCGCTTATTTTAAACCATATAATGATTTAACCAATTTACACACTTTCTTTCCTTTTCCTGGATTAGAAAAACCTTCTGGTTGTTCCATGTAAATTTCTTCATCTAACTCACCATTTAAGAAAGCGGTTTTCACATCCATTTGATGAATTTCTAGATTGTATAGAGATGCAATGGCAATTAGCATTCTAATGGATGTTATTCTAGTAACCGATGAGTATGTGTCAAAGTAATCAAGACCTTCTTTTTATCTAAAACCTTTGACCACAAGTCTTGCCTTGTATTTGTCAATTGATCCATCCGCTTTCATTTTTCTTTTGAAAATCCATTTCTACCCAAGAGGTTTACAACCTGGTGGTAAGTCCACTAATTCCCAAGTGTGATTTTGCAAGATGGATTCAACTTCACTATTGACAGCTTCTTTCCATAAAGGAGCCTCAGGACGGATATTGCCTCTTTAAAAGTTAAAGACTCATTTTCTAACAAAAATGTTAGGAAATCTGGACCAAAAGATTTTGAGGTTCTAGCACGTTTACTACGCCTAGGTTCTTCTTCCTCATTTTGATCTAACTCTTACTCTTGTTCTTGATCATGTTCTTGATCCTGACTAGTAATAGCATCATGAGATCTTTTATTGTTACTAGTCTTTTGTCCAGTCTTATTTGGAAATACATGTTTAAAGAATGATGCATTCTAAGACTCAATAATAGTATTTACATGTATTTCGGTATGTTCTGATTTATAAATCAAAAATCGATATGCACTACTATTCCTGGCATAACCAATAAAAATGCAATCAATGGTTTTAGGACCTATCTTAGTCTTTTTAAGACTAGGAATAGCCACTTTAGCCAACCACCCCCACACTTTTAAGTATTTGTAGGATGGTACTCTCCCATGCCACATTTCATAAGGTGTTTGGTTCACTTTCTTTCGGGGTACTTTATTTAAGATATAATTTGCAGAAAGTATTGCTTCTCCCCACAAATTCTGAGGTAATCCAGAACTTATTAACATGGCATTCATCATTTCTTTTAAAGTTCTATTTTTCCTTTCAGTAATTCTATTTTGCTGAGGTGAGTAAGGAGCGGTGGTTTGATGAATTATTTCATGTTCTTTACAAAACTCACCAAACGGTGATTCATATTCACCACCTCTATCACTTCTTAGTTTTTTGATTTTCTTACCAAGTTGATTTTCAACTTCATTCTTATATTGAATGAAAGTTTCCAAAGTTTCATCCTTGGTTCGAATTAAATAAACATAACTATACCTAGTATAGTCATCTATAAAAGTGATAAAATATTTTTTCCCACCTCTTGTTTGAATTGATTTAAAATCACAAATGTCACTATGAATTAATTCAAGTGGTTTCGAACTTCTTTCAATTGAATGAAAAGGAGTTTTGGATAATTTTGCCTCAACGCAAATTTCACATTTATGATTTAAATCAATGTCAAATTTAGGTAAACATTCCATATTAATTAATCTTCGCAAAGATCCATAATTAACATGTCCTAATCTACCATGCCATAAATTTGAAGACTCAAGCAAGTAAGAAGAAGATGTATTTTTATGAATAACTCAGGGTACAACAATCATTACATTCATCTTGAAAAGGCCATCAGACATGTAACATTTTCCTACATACATCTCATTCTTAGTAAGTACAAATTTATCACTCTCAAACACTAGCCTAAACCCATTCTTACTCAACAAAGATCTGGAAACAAGATTCTTGCGAATGTCCGGTACATGCAGCACATTGTTGAGAGTGAGTTCCTTTCCAGATATCATCTTAAGAACAATCTTCCCTTGTCCATCAACTTTGGAAGTTGAGAAGTTGCCCATAAAAAGTTGTTCACCATTGTCCACTGTAGAATAAGATGTGAACATCTTTTTGGCAACACAGATATGACGCGTAGCACCAGTGTCAATCCACCATTCTTTAGGATTTCCGACAAGATTTGCCTCGGAAACAACTACAGAAAGATTGATATCATCTACACCATTGGAAATATTGTCCACTTCAGTCATATGGGCTTGAGCAGGCTTCTTGCTTGTTCTTCTTTTACTTTTGCTTTTGCCTTTGCTACGTCAATCTTTGGCCCGATGTCCCTCTTTGTCATAGATGTAACATTTGCCATTAAACTTGTACTTCTTATTTTCCCCTCCTTTAGAGCCTTGTGATAAAATTTCTCCATAAGACTTCCATTTCTTGGTTTTTGAAGCATGTTCCACCACATTTGCCTTAGACTCCATAGGATACTTACCAGCCCGCTTTTCTAAACAGCGGCTGTCCTCCTCAATCCTCAAACGCACAATTAATTCTTCCAAAGACATTTCTTTGCGCTTGTGTTTGAGGTAGTTCTTGAATTCCTTCCAGGCTTGTGGTAATTTCTCAATTAAGGTTGCAACTTGGAAGGATTCACTGAGAGACATGCCTTCTGGGTGAATATCATGCAGAATGAGTTGGAGATCTTGAACTTGGCTGATCACAGTTTTAGAATCAACCATTACAAAGTCTAGAAATTTGCCAACCACAAATTTCTTTGAGCCAACATCTTCCGTTTTGTACTTCTTCTCCAAAGACTCCCAAAGTTCCTTTGCTGTCTTGATAGGACTGTAGACATTATATAATGTGTTGTCAAGTCCGTTCAAGATGTAGTTCCGGCAAAGGAAATCAGCATGTTTCCAGGCATCGACCGCAGCAACCACTTGTCGATCGGTTTCATCCCCTTTCAAAATAGGAGCATCCTCACGGAGAAAACGAGCCAGGTTCAAAGTTGTAAGATAGAATAACATTTTCTGTTACCATCTTTTAAAATCAGTTCCTGAGAATTTCTCTAGCTTCTCACCGTGATTTACTGGTACTGTCACAACAAGAGGGGGGGTTGGCACAATTTCAGCCACCACACTAGTACTTGTTTGAGTATTTGTTTCAGTAGCCATGAATTCTAAATTATAAATAAAATTATAATTAGAATTTATACTATATAGAAAATTAATCCAAATTCACAGAATTAAATTCTGTAAAAATAGAAGAAATAAGAATGTAACTTTTATTTTTCAATTAATTTGGAAATAAAATAAGATTTTATTTAACCAAATTAATTCCACACAGAAAATTAAATTTCTATAACACTTCAATAATTAATAAAAAAAATTTATTTTTAATTAATGAACACTGAGAAATTATTTAAGAAAACCAAAATTAATTTCTGACAAACTTCACAAATAAATATTCTGAATTGTTAATGACACCAGTATATTACTACTAGTTGTCAAAGAAAATAGACAGTATATTACTACTATCTATCAAACAGTATATTACTACTATTTGTTTTCCAACCAGAACATTATTTTGTAAAATCACAGAAAATAATTTCTGTAAGAAGAAGAAAGAAGAAAGGAAATAAACGAAAAATTATGTAAACAGAATAATTCGAATCTGTCTTAAGATTGTTGGAACAATCTTCTGTGTAAATAAAATAAATTGAAACTAAATCAAACAAAAATAAATAAATAACTTACAGAATTTATTTTGTCGAACCGAATAAAAAATAAAAGACCAAGTCGAGTGTATGATACTCTGTCCTTAAGACAGATTCGCCCCGTTACGGTACTTACGGTAAGTGGCGTCTATCTCCCAAGATACAATAATCTTCACAAATTTGTAGTAGCACTCAAAACAAATTTATACGGCGAACAAAACCTGTGTTCTATACTCTCTTTATTTTTTCCCTAAAATTATATGAAGAATAATGCAACTAAAAAGAAAAATTGGACAGCAAGATGCTGTGAGGAACCAAACTGGTATGAACCAGTTTGAACAGGTATAATTCAAAATTCAAATAGATCTATAACCTGTTTGAACAGATTAACTGCTGGACAGTTAAATCCGAAACTACTGGGCAGTTTCTAGAAGTTTAAGAACTGAAAAATAGTTTTAATTAGTAAGGAATTTCGAACTGAAGGAGATAAAAATAAATAGAAAATTAATTCAATTTTTTGGCACACAATTTGAATTTAATTTCAAATAAATTAATATTAGACCCGACCCCGCACGGCAGCGCGCGTGTGGTGGTTTGGGCTAAGGTTTCATTTGTCCATAACTCCTCCCTTCTACAAACTTGGGGTGCCCCTTGGGGCCCAACCCAAAACTTATATACAAACATAAGTTCTCTTCAAGTTTCAATGTGGGACAAGCCTCACAAGGAAACCCACATTTAAAACTTAAATGTCCAATTTCACGAACCCGAAAACGACGTCAACTTCCCATTCACTCATAAATGGTTTTGACGAACCGCCTTCACCATGTGACTTGCCATGCGGCAAGGAACACGTCACCTTTTCGGACCCACCTCAAAAGACGTTTGGGATCCACTCAATTTTAGACTCAAAATTGGTCCAAAATAATCCTTATAAACCAAATTTTCCAACATAATAAACTCTTAATATTTAAAATGAGATTTACTGAAATTAAATATTAGAAATAATTCGCTGTCATATCAGTTTAGAAAATAAATTTGGGTAAAGTGCTACCAAAGCAAGAGCAAAATTTTTTTTAATTTTTTTTCTTAGCAAGCTCAGTTACCCTGCTACCTATATTAAAGCAAGAAATGTTAGGATCAAAATAAATAAATAAATTATAAATACATCTCATGAGATTGGATTAAAATACTAATTTCCCTTTGTGATTTTGAAAATTACATTCTAACTCCTGATATTTTCAATTTCATAACAAATCGTCCCTTTTATTAATAAATTATGAAATCAATTAACATTTTTTAATGATATTATAAATATGTTTCAATTAATAATTTAAGTAATTTTATTATTGTATAGAAGAATAATTATGAATTTTATTTTTTTAATTAAATTTGTTAAGTAAAATTTTTTGACAAAGGGATATTTGTAATTTTCCAAATCACAAGGAGTAATCTGTATTTTACACTGAACTCAGAGGTGTATTTGTAATTTATCTAAAAAAAATAATGTGTGATTTGAATTTATTTTGAGTTCAGTTCAATAGAGTTAAAGAAACTCAGTTCCAGTGAATTGTTCGCTTTCAAAAATCTAAAAGCAATGTGAGAGGGTAATTTATACCTAAATTGGGCCGAGCTGGGTAAATGGCCTGAGCTGGGTAAATGGGCCACTCTTTGGGCCACAGTAAGAAGGGCTGGATAAAAAGGGCTTGTAGTTAGCCCGGTCCTGGTAAGCCCTATTGTTATCTCGATCCAGAGAGGCTTGTTGTTATCCCGATCTGGGAGAAGTTTGTGGATAAGCTCGGTCGCCGCACGCAAAGTTATCTCGGTCATAACCATACTATTGGTTAGCCCGGTCAGAACATGCTATGGTTAAGCCCGGTCAGAGTTAAAGTTAGCTCGGTCTAGTATGAGGCTTAGCATAACCATCCTTACCTCGGTCGTATTGGAGTCTGACCATGGTAAAACCATCTCACTTGGTTTAAGCAATGAGGAGGGTATTGAAGGATATGCATTATCTTTCAGGAATGTGATTCCTAGGAGGACTCTACATGGAGGAGTAAGAGTCCTACTTGGATTATGCCATGCGGAATCTATAAAAGCTCATAACATCACCTATGGAGAGGTAACATAACTTTGATTCCCGAATACACAGAGCTTTTTGTCTATTTGTTTATTATTCTGACTTAGGCATCGGAGAGGTATCCGGCACACACCCGTCGGCTAGCTCACGTTTGTGTTTTCAAGGAGAAAAGCAACTATGTTTGGAGGAGCGCAGACTTGATCAACAGGATTATACGAGAAGATTATTTGTTCCCCGTATAATTGGCGCCGTCTATAGGAATTTCCAGAACCAACAAAACCTCTTGATCGAGTTCTCCTTGCTAGTTAAAAGCAATAGCGCACAATGAAGATTTGCCGCAGTCCGCCATCGACGGACAAACGCCAGAGGAGGGTGCAAGGCGCGAAGGTCTACCTTCTATCCCTTCCATGGCGGACTTGGAGCCTCAACGACAAAACCCCCGGAGGGATGCAAGGAGGAGGCGAACTAACAGCCCCCGTCGCTTTCGCTCACAAAGTCCTGAGAGACAAAGGCGGAGGATTGATCCTCAAATTCTGGAGGATCGCGTGAAGGAGCAGGACGAATTGATACGGCGGATGGCGGCGGACATGGAGTCTATGAAGCGCTAGATGCAGAGAAAATGAGTGGCGACAGGAAAGGGGCACAAAATCAAGACGCCCCCTCGCCACTCGGAAGATCGTGGTAGGCATACCACACCATCACAAACAGAGAGTAGAAGCCTCAAAACCGGCGATACTCAATCAAGGACTTCTAGGACTCGTTGCTCCAGGTCTGAGAGAACGAGAACACTGAGGTCTTATACTAAAGAAAGCACTTATCGGCCCTCACACACGCACCAAACGTCATCCAGGCAAACGAAGTTGCCTAGATCGTCTGACTTACAAACTGTGCTGGAAGAAAGAGCACGATGGAAGGAGGAAATTAGGGCACGCGACCCGCGCAAAGTTTCAGCCCTCCAGCAGTTGGCTCCTCGGTCACATAGAAGCGTCGAGGTAAGAATGCCAGTAGCATGCCCTGCTTACGAACCAACAGAGAAAGCATTGGCTAGGCTGCAAGCCTCGCCCCTCGTTCCAGTAATCGAGAACGCATCATTACCTGTGGGCTTTCTCTAGCCCAAATTCACCACTTATGAGGGGAAGACAGACCCCTACATGTGCCTAAGCCACTTTCGCCAAGTCATGGCAGTATACCAACGAAACGAGGCCTTAATGTGCATCTTGTTCCCATCCAGCCTAGGTGACCTAGGATTAACTTGGTTCGAAAGGTTACCAGAAGGCAGCATCGCCTCCTGGGCACAATTGGCAGAGGCGTTCATAACAAGGTTTAGAACGAACACCAAGACGCCAGTGGAGATCGATCAACTTCTCTCCATTGACATGGGCGAAAAAGAGACACTAAGATCCTACAACAGTCGTTACTGGGAGACTTTCAACCAGATAGGAGATTGCCCCACAAATCTTGCCATCGCGCAGTATAAAAGAGGCTTGCCAGTCGGCAACAAATTGAGGGATTCAATCACTATGATACCACCCCTCACAATGGAGGCCTTGATGGAAAGAGTGCACAAACACATTCGGGTGGAAGAAGATGGCAACCGCGCTAAAGCAAAATCTAGTGCAACAGCAGCGCCAGACAAAAAGACTTCGGCAAAAGTCAACACGGTAGAATGACCAAGTAGAAATGGGCGAGGCAGGCGGTCTAGTAAAGAAGATCCAGACAAAAGGTGGCTAAGAATTCGCACTGCCATAACCACGGTGTTCAAAAAACCAATCTACCGAATCCTCAGCGAGATACGCGACGAACCTTTCGTCCGATGGCCAGCCAAGTTGGGAGAGGCACAGAAGGACTATGACGAAAGATCCCAGTGCACCTTCCATAATGAAAAGGGGCACCTCACAGAGAACTGCACGCCGTTGAGACAACACTTGGAGGAGTTAGTGGCAGCAGGGCACCTGGACCGATACATTGAAAGAGGGACACAACCAGCCCCCCAGAACCATGATCACCCAGACGGGATGCCAATCGACGCCCCACCTCAAGGCGTGATAAATGTAATACATGGGGTATTCGAACGCGAGTGAGTATGTGAGCTCAGAGGAATGATCAAAAAGGCTGAGCACTTAAGAGAGGTATTAAGTGCACAACCACCCATAAAAAAAGGGAGAACAGAGGCCACGAATGTCATATCATTTTCAGACAGAGATTTAGCAACGATATATTGCCCCCACAATGATGCCCTGGTCGTCACTCTCCGCGTCAAGGATTATGACGTCAAGCGGATTTTGATTGACCAAGGCAGTTCGTGTGAGATAATGTACTACGAAACCTTCAAACAACTGAAACTGGAGGACAAAGACTTCGTACCTGCCGTATCCCCCCTGATCGGATTCAACTCAATGCCAGAGTGGCCAGTCGGCAAGATAATCCTCCCGATCATAGCAGGAAACATGACGAAACAAGTGGAATTCTAGGTATTGAAAGTACCCTCCACGTACAACATCATCTTGGAAAGGACATGGTTGCATGCCATGAGAGTGGTAGCATCAACCTACTATCAAGTAATGCGGTTCCCCAACGAAGTCGAGGAAATTGAAGAGGTATTTGGAGACCAAATCATGTCCAAGCAATGCTTCGTCACGATAAATGGTAGCCGTGCTGCCAAGGGGTTTGTTCAGATGGTGGAAGAACCCGAGAGTAACGAATTGTTTGCGGATGTTGGCAAGGCAGCCGAACAGAAGGCGGTGGAAGACTAGGTACAGGTAAGAATAGATGATGAGAACCCGAAAAAGTTCTTCTTGCTTGGCTTGTTGTTGTCCAGCACTGAGAGAATAGAGGTCGTGGAATTCTTGACCTCTAACATCGAAGTGTTTGCATGGACGCCATACGACATGCCAGACATTGACCCAAACTTCATCTGTCACCAACTGAATGTCCACCCCTCTGCCAGACCAATTATGCAGCGCACCCGCAGATCAGCACTCTACCATGCTGAGATAGTGGCAGAAGAAGTGGAAAACCTGCTGGAAGCAAGAGCCATCAGGGAGCTACACTACCCTAGATGGATCTCCAATACAGTAGTGGTGCCTAAGAAGAATGGAAAATGGCGTGTCTGTGTAGACTACAAAACAGTCAACAAGGCATGCCCAAAAGATAGCTTTCCCCTCCCACAAATAGACCAACTGGTAGATCTGACAGCAAGACACAACAGGCTTAGCTTTCTTGATGCATATAGAGGTTACCATCAGATCGCGATATATGAACCAGACCAAGAGGTCACCTCTTTTACGACGCCAAGAGGACTGTATTGTTACAAATTCATGCCATTTGGCCTAAAGAATGTAGGGTTAACATTCCAACGGATGGTTACCAAGATGTTCGAACCATTGTTAGGCAGAACAATGGAAGCTTACATCGACGATATGGTGGTCAAAAGTAAGGATGCAAACGACCATCTCAGGGACCTTGGTGAAATGTTCCAGATTCTAAAGAAGCACAAATTACGCCTAAATGCATCCAAGTGTGCATTTGGCGTAGGATCAGGCAAATTCCTTAGCTTTCTGGTAACCAACCGAGGCATAGAGGCTAACCCCTCTCAGATCAAAGCAATCCAGGATCTAGAGAGGCCCAACTCAGTAAAAGAAGTGCAACATCTCACCGGCATGGCAGCTGCACTTAACCGGTTCATAAGTCGATCATCAGACAGAAGTCGACCATTCTTCCAAGCTTTGAAAGCCAAGTTTGAGTGGGACGAAGAATGTGACCGCGCCCTGGAAAGCCTAAAAAAATACATGTCTTCTCCACCATTGCTGGTAACCCCAATACCAGGAGAAGAGTTTTTTTTGTACCTGGCAGTTTCACAGCACGCAATCAGCGCAGTGTTGGTCAGAGCGGAAGGACTCCAACACCTGCCCATCTTTTATGTTAGCAAAACCTTGCTGGATGTAGAAACCAGGTATTTACCATTAGAAAAGCTAGCTTTAGCCTTGATGATGGCCTCAAGAAAGTTATTGCGCTACTTCCACGCCCACACCATAATCGTCCTAACAGCTTTTCCTTTAAAAGCCTTGTTTGAAAAGGCGGATTTTTCTGGGCAAATCTTGAAGTGGGTAGTAGAGTTAGGACAGTTTGACATCAAGTTCCAACCCAGAACCGTAATAAAAGCCCAAGCTTTGGTAGATTTCGTGGCAAAATTTACACCAGGAAGCCATCACATCTGTCCAGTCAACTTGACTAGTACAACCGAAGTAGAGATGGAAAGCGTCGCAGGAAGCACGCAGCCCCTGGTTTAGAATGCCAAAATAGACCAGAGCAAAGACAGGCAGGAAGAAGAAAACCATGCTACACCAGGCAAAGATTCATTAATAAGCAAAACCCTGGTACAATCAGATAGTAAGGGGCAAACACTAAGCATGGAACTTGAAGAAAATACCAGCAATACTCATGACCCCAAGGCATCATTCGATCCCTCCACTTGCTGGAAACTGTTTATTGGGGAGATGTGGAAGCTCTTTGTGGATGGAGCGTCCAACAGGCACGGTGCAGGACTCGGCATAGTCCTCATCTCTCCAGACGGCCTAGTAGTGGAGCAAGCAGTCAACCTTGGCTTTCCAGCATCAAACAACGAAGCGAAGTACGAAGCGCTTCTTGCAGGACTAAAATCAGCATTCTACATGAAGGCCACCGAGCTAATGGTTTATAGCGACTCACAGCTGGTGGTAAACCAAATTTCAGGCGACTACGAGGCAAAGGATGAAAGGATGGCTAAGTACCAAGATTTAGTCAGAAAGGAGATCATGAAGTTTGAAGTAGTACGGATAGAGCAGATTGGTAGGGAAGAAAATAGCAGAGCGGATGAACTAGCAGGCTTTGCTTGGATGGCAGATACATCCATCCCTCACCCATTGTTGATTGACTACTTACCGAGGCCAAGCATTGAAGAACCTGAAGTAACTGAGGTATGTTCCACCGAATTAGGCCTCTCATGGATGGATCCTATTATACTATTCTTAAAAGACGGCGTCTTACCTAAAGAGAAGAAAGAGACCAATAGAATAAGAGCAAAGTCACAACGATTCTGGCTCTCCCCATCTATGGCATTGTACAAAAAGTCATTTACAGGACCTTACCTAAAGTGTGTCCATCCTAGCAAAGTTGAAGCATTCTTGTTCGAGATACACGAAGGCGTATGCGGAAGCCACCAAGGAGGAAGATCACTTGCTTACAAAGCCATTTCGCAAGAATATTGGTGGCCATACATGCAAGCAGATTCTGAGAAATATGTCAAGAAATGCGAGAAATGCTAGAAGTTCACACACCAAATACATCAACCAGCCAAAGAGCTTCTACCTTTAACTAGTCCATGGCCCTTCGCAATGTGGGGCTTGGACATAGTGGGACCACTTCCAACAGCACCCAGCAACAGAAAGTTCTTTCTTACAGCAACAGACTACTTCACAAAGTGGGTGGAGGCAGAAGCACTAGCATCAATAAAAGAGAAAGATGTAAAGAAGTTCGTTTGGCAAAATATCATCACTCGGTCTGGCATACCAAAAGCTCTGATATCTGACAATAGCACTCAGTTTGACGGCAAAATTTTCAGAGGCTTCTGTGAAGAATACAAGATAGAGTTCTACAATTCAACACCAGCATACCCTCAAGCGAATGGCCAGGCGGAAGCATCAAACAAAGTCGTCTTGGATGGACTAAAGAAAAGATTGGAGAAAGCAAAAGGCAAGTGGGCGAAGGAGCTCCCTCATGTTTTATGGGCTTACCGCACCACACCACGGCGGTCAACTGGCGAAACACCATTTTCCTTGGCCTATGGCATGGAAGTAGTAATACCACTGGAAGTTGGCCTCCCCACCATTAGAAGCGAAAATTTTGATCCAGACTTAAATAGAGAAGCCATAGCATTAGAGCTCGACCTTGTAGAAAAAAGAAGAGAAAGAGCACTGGTTCACATTGCTTCATATCAACAAGAGTTGTCCAGAAAGTATAACAAGACAGTGCATCCAAGGCAATTTAAGATCGGAGATTGGGTGCTGCGCAAAGTGATGGGAAACACCTTGGTACCAGGAGATGGCAAGTTAGGGCCTAATTGGGAAGGACCTTACAAGGTGGTTGGATTAGCAGGCAAAAGGGCATACCACTTGGAAGACAAAGACAGCAAAGCCATTCCCAGGCCGTGGAACACTGTCAATCTCAAACGATTTTATTTTTAGCTTTTCTTTAGAATACCTATAATTTTTCTTTTCCCCAATAAAACAAGTAGTTTTCTTTTTCAGCATAAGTATTTTATTATGTAAAAGTTATTTTAGTGAGTTAGGGGCATTAAAAGCATGGTTGGCCAGAATGAACCGACACCCCTCCTAAGCCCAGGATAAGGATCCAAGCTGCAAGACGTTTGGTCGGAATAACCAAAATACTTTACTCTAAGTTGGCAGGAATAACCAACTTAGAGGTTGACTGGAATAACCAACACCCCTCCTAAGCCTAGGATAAGGATCCAGGCTGCAGGACGTTTGGTCGGAATAACCAAACACTTTACTCTAAGCTGGCAGGAATAACCAACTTAGAGGTTGGTTGGAATAACCAACACCCCTCCTAAGCCCAGGATAAGGATCCAGGCTGCAGGACGTTTGGTCCAAATAAACAAACACTTACTCTAAGCTGGCAGGAATAACCAACTTAGAGGTTGGCTGAAATACCCAACGCTTACCATTCTTCAGCTAAGGTGAGGATCAAAAACTAAAGAATGGTTGGCTGGAAAAACAAACTTTTAGTACTCCTCAATCGAGATAAGGACCTAGGCTGAGAAATGGTTGGCTGGAAAAACCAACATTTAGTGCTCCTCAGCCGAGATAAGAATCTAGGCTGAAGAGTGGTCGGCTAGAAAACCCAACACTTATTTGTTCTTCAGCCGAGATAAGAATCAAGGCTAAAGAGGTTGGCAGATATGACCGGAATAAGTTATCTCGGCCGGAAAATGTTGCGTTTCATTCAAATTATAGTAAGAAAGCGTTTCATTCAAATTACAGTGAGAAAGCAAGTACAAGCAGGGAAACAAACCGAGATAACAGTTGGAAGCAGGGAAGCAAACCGAGATAACAGTTGGAACAAAAGAAGATTTTCATTGTCAAAGTTCAAATTAAGCATAAAGGAGGGGCCCCAGCTTGGCTACAATTTGTATCCAAAAGAAAAAAGAAGAAAATACAGAAAACAAGCAAAAAGAAAAGAAAAGCAAAGTCAGGCAAATAGATCATCAAGATCAGCATCAAGATCAACTCTGAGCTTTTCACGGAGCACGGTTGGCAAGCCTATCTCGGTTAGCACGATTTCAGAGCGCTTTGTTAGTTAGGTCTTCCACAATGGGCTCTGACCGAACTGGCTGATTGGCAGGCTCATTGACGACCGGAGTGTCGTTGGGCTCGGTTTCTTCTTCATCTGAATCTTCAAGAAATTGTTGCTGAAGGGTCGCAGCATACTCCGCTAGGGAGCTCGGTATGAAGTACGCAGGGGGATGGAAGACCTCGGTTTCAGGTCCATGTCCAAGCTGCACCACGGCCCCTCTCCAACCGCACTTAAAGAAGAGGTCATTTGCCGCTTCACATTGCTTAATATAAAGGGCTTCACCTTCCTTAAAGCCACGGGCCTCCGCATCCTCCAGTTGCTTCCCAAGCTTTGTTATTCGGCGTTTTTCTTTCCTTCAAGTTTTGCCAGCTCGTGAAGATATTTATCTTTTATCACGGCTGCGGCCTTTTGTTTGTCTGCTTCCGCCGAGCTAACCAGTCCGGTCAGACGGCCATTCTCGGATTGTAGCTCGGCTATCTGCTTCCTAGCTTGTTCTAGCTCGGCAGTTTTTTCAGTCACTTTGGCCATGGCTTGCCTTGTAGTCTTGCGAAGTTCCAACACACGCTTGTGAGCGATGTGGTTCTTCTACATGGCCTGCAACAGAATAGGAAGACTTGTAATCAAACCGAGATGAAAGTTGTGCAAATTAGAAAGATTAACAGAGGAGGCTACTTACTAGCACCATGGATTTAGTGGCCGACTGGATGGCTTTCAGCTCGGTTAGGTGACTGTGGTGCTCCATGTCGGCTGGAAGGCACATACTATTTGCCAGGTTGAATGCCATTAGGTGATCTTTCTCAGCAACCACTGAATCAGTATCCCGTATAGCACGGTTCTGAAAAGTGATCTTTGGAGCCCACTTGGAAGAGCTACCTCGGTCGGAATGCTCCGGTTGTGGGCTCGGTGGAGGGCTTTGTGGAAGGATGGGATCTTCTTCATCCACGAGGCGTTGCTTGGTTGGAGTAGTCCGAGCACGCTCCTTTGGGCGGGATGTTGAAGGTTGATGAGACGGAAGGGCCACCACGGTCTCCTGAGTTTGACCGGCGGGTGGCACCTCGGTTTGATTTGTTTCGGTGAGAAGGGCTTGCACGACTCTCTTCTTCGCCATCTCTTCTTCAGCAGTTAAGGGGATCAAGTTGATTTGGGGCAAGGTTGGGTCCGGTTCAGGAGAGGGCTCCAATAGAAAGTCAGTTACCTTGGTCCTTCGTTTGCCTTGGTATCAGTAGGTCGATTCAAAGTTCAATAGCTCGGTCCAACTCCGGTTTGGATATCTCAGCGCGGCACGAAGTGTGTCTAGGTTGGGATAGTTGTACTGTGATTTGAGGAAGTTTGAGTCTGCATAAAAGGAAAAACAACAACAGTTAGTTTGGTTCCAGACGTAAAAACCAGAGTAAGAGAAAACGTGCAATGAAGCCGAGGTAACCCTACCGGGTACAGCCTTGTTCCAATTTATTCTATGGCCAGGGATCTAGGCTTGGTGATCTTCAAAATTCCTAGATACCCAGAAAAAATCATCATCATTCACATCTTTATTCGGAGTATCCTTTATTATTTTTTCACACCGGCGCCTTATTCATAAGTAGTAAACCCAGCCATCTTCGGCCGAGCCTATGGAATATTGGTGAAAGAGTTCAGCTAGACCGAGGTTAAGGCCAGCCTGGCGGTTTAGCTCGGCTATTCCGTTAATTATGCGGTAAGAGTTGGTGGACAATTGGGTTGGGCAGAGCTTGGTTTGCCTAAGAAATTCACAGAGAAGGGGCTGTACAGGGAATCGCAGACCACACTCTACGATGGAAATAACATTAAAAGGGACAAAGCCTTGTTTTCCCCAAGGAACGGTTTTTAGCTCGGCCAGTGAGAGGTGGACATCTTCTGGAATTTGGTAGTCCTTACAAAATTCGGCTATGGCTCCTGGTGAGTTTACTAAAAATCTATACTTTTCCATTTGTGGTTTAAGTTATGAATAAATTAACCTGGGTGTTATCCCGGTTGTAGAATGGTGTTGAGTAGCTCGGTTGAGCGCTCAAATGAGTGCTGGGCAACCTAAGTCTGCAAAGTGAAAAAACAAAGGTGTTAAGCACAGATCGTTGGACCGTGCTAAAAGAAATAAAGGCAAGATAAATAAAGTCCTAGTTCGGCTATGTGAATTGCTTCGTGTCTTAGCTCAGTATGAGCCAGGGATCTGTTAGCTCGGTTTGAGCAAGGGTATGCTAGCTCAGTTTGGACAAAGGATTTGTTAGCCCGGTTGAGCCTCTAAGGGCAGCACCGAACTACGAAGGCTGGTTTAGCCCCAAAGTTGTAGCTCGGTCGTGGTTAAGGCTTTTAAGCATACTGTTGCACAGACCTAGTATGGTTCAGTAGCTCGGCTAAATTAAAAGTAAAGATGGTTTGACTTATTGAAACTACAAGTATAGCATGAAGAGGTAGCTCGGTTGGTTAGTCTGGCTAGACTGACATTGGCTACAAACAACTTCCTAGTTCGGTTATATGTTGATTTTGGATCAAAACCAGTGTTTCTTAGTTTATTTCACGAATTCAAGTGGATCTATTACAAGGTTTTTTTTTCTCTAGAAAACGAAAGGCAGAGCAAAAAATAGAAGCAAAAGTTGAAAATATGTTTTGAAAAGCAAAACAAGAGCTACGTAACATGATGAATCAATAGAAAGGAAGCTTCAAATCACTTACCAAACTAAAGAGAAAAAACTGAAGATGGAAGCAATGGCATCAAAAACCACGAAGCTTCTTTAGTTGCAGGTCAAAGAACAAAGAAACTCAGTAGGAAGAGAGAGAGGAAGGTGAATAGTGTAAATGACAGAGGCAAAATACTATGGCTTGTTTTGATGGAAGACCCCAAATTTGGGCGGGACTGTTCAAAAAAAACATAAGGTACGAAGACGGCGTGACAGCTACCTTTAGCCAATGAGAGTATGCCACGTGTCATTGGAATGAAAAGCGATTCAGTTGCTGCGATTGAAGGGACGTTTAGAGCCCACAGATATAGCCCGGTGTAAATTTAGCACGGCTGGAAAGGCTAAAGGGTTTTTAGCTCGGCTGAAAAGGCTAAAGAGTTTATGTAATAACCCTCAGCACTGATTACCGATAAGTTACTGATTACTACTAAACCGAGACCGATTATGATTGATAATTGAATTGATTGAAATACTGAACTGACTTACTGAGATCCGAAATTGAATCGATTGACCGTATCTGTTCAATTGCATGTTTATCTGTTTGACTGTTTAATTATCTGTTCAAATTTGTATGTTTAAACTGCAAATTGAAGGCCTTATCGGCGGCCAAATCTGAAATTGATTGATGTTCTGTGTTCCTCATAATTAATGTGATTTTATGGCATATTTATCTGAAAATCATTTTAGTGTGATTAAATTAGATTAAAATAAACTAAATCAAAGAGTTGCGTTATTTACGGAATTGCCATGTTAGTGGGCCCTTTATTATAACATATTTGAGCCTTGTTATACTCATTTGCAAACATTTCATCAGCTCATTTTGAGCACACCACCGAATTTAGAGAGAGAGGAACTTAGAAGATTGGTCTTCATCTTGTACATTGCTTAGAAATTATGAAGATTAAGGGAGTTCTTGCTTGATTGAACTTCTACACTTGTAATTGAAGACCTAAGGTAGATCATTGACCTTCTTTATTGTGCATTCGAGTTTATTCTTGCATGATTCATGGGTCTTTAGTGATCTAAGGCATGAATTGGTTCAATAGTGTTGAGTTGAAGCCCATTCCATGCATGCATGCTTGTATTGATAAGTTTGAAGTTGTTTTCATGGAAAATGTTGCATGCATGCTCATATTTATGTTTAAGTCCATGATTTCATCATGTTTTTGGAAGTTTAGACTCATTTGAACTTGCTTTGGAGCTTTGTAGTTGATTAAAGCCTTGCATGTCACATTTGAATTGTTGTTCTTGAACTTTGGTTTCAAATGAGTATAATTAACCTACCCTTGGGCTTTGATTTTTATAAATTGAGCTTGGAATCATGTAATATTATGAGTTTACAAGAGTTTTCCAGAAATTCAGCCCAAGAGGATCGATTTTGATGCTTTGAAACTTGGTTTTGAACTTGGAGTTCAAATCTGGATTTTCCAGATTTTGGTCGTTCGCTCGAGCGGGGAAAGTGCCGCTCGAGCGAGGAAATCGAGCTCGAAGATCTCTCATCATTTTACAATCCGCCGAGGGGTATTGTACGCCGGCGAGGCTTAGTGTCACACGCTCGAGCGGGGGAGTTAACGCTCG
Source organism: Camellia lanceoleosa (assembly GCA_025200525.1). Lineage (NCBI taxonomy): Eukaryota > Viridiplantae > Streptophyta > Magnoliopsida > Ericales > Theaceae > Camellia > Camellia lanceoleosa. Next base: position 149,563,421 of record CM045761.1, read on the forward strand.
AGCGGGGACCTTTGTTGCATGTCCGCTCGAGTGGGGAAACCTACGCTCGAGCAGGGAACTGGTTTTCTGAAAATTCTGAAACTGTTTTCTGAGTACATCTTTGCATCCTCATTCCATTCTAGGCATTCTTAGGCCTAGTTTAAGATATCTTAATGAGGATATAGATGTAGAACCACACCGAGGCAAATTAGGGATTAAGTTATTATCTTTCTCAACTGTGTAGCTTAGTGTGTGTTCAATCTGTTAACTGTGTAGGGTTGGCTTACCGAGGAGACGCGCTAGCTATCAGAGCCCGAACTCGTGAGTAACAATTGTGTAAAGATATGTTCAAAATGATTATCTTTTGAATACTAAATCGCATCGCTTCAACCGATATTGTTAATCGAATGGATGTATGTCCTATATTCGAATCAGACAGGCATCCTTGGTAACTCATATCGATCGTTATCAAGCATAGAGATCTCGTCGATTCCTCGTTGGAACCACTCATCGCTAATTGATGGCCATCAATCGACCGCTCGGTCTTTTAAGACCCATCACATCAGATCGCTATCGTCACAGATATCTCGAGCAAAGTCTCGCCTGACCTAAGTGCTACAGTGTAAGCCACCTCTAGAATCTGTGCGAGACACCTTTTGAGTCCATACAGGGCTTTAAGCCAATCTGTGAAATCTTGAGCAAAGTACTGCACGGACCTAAGTGCTACAGTGTGAGCCACCTCTAGAATCTGTGCGAGACACCTCTTGAGTCCATAAGAACTGTGATCATATCATATCGTATCAAGCATTATTATCGTATTGTTCCGTTATTACTATCATCGACCTTGATCGACATTGCTACTACCACCGCATCGCTTTTGCTATATCGGATGTGCCACGACGATTACTATGATTTCTAAATGACCGATATGACAGAAGTATAAGCCATCGATCAGATAATCGATTTACCGAGGCAAACAACTGTTTAAAATACTGAAAAGACATTCTTTCTTAACCCCTTTACGCATTATGTTATTCACTGGGCTTTAGCTCACTGCTCATATATATATGTAGGTGTTCAAGCACCGAACCGTTGCTAGCGCTGTGGTAAACTCCAGCTTTTGTCAAGCCAATCATTGTGCCTCATCATGAGGTTCGTGCCTATCAAGCTATGGCTTAGGGGCTTAGGAGTGTTTTATTTCCATCATCTCTCGTACTGCTTTTGTATAATCAGATACACCGATAGCGCTGCATTGTACCATTTATCAGACTGCTTAATAGGATTAAGTCCTCAGATCAATGATTGTATATATGATGCATATTGTTCTGTACTGAAAGTATAAATGTATGAAAAGTCTTTATGCATACAAACTGTCACAGCTCATTGGACATTATTTTATTTATCAGATATTTCCGCCATGCCCATGTACTCAGACATCGTTTCATCATAGCAGCCTTGTAATCTTGGATTATTGGCGATTCTGATGCTAAACCCATAGGGGCGGATTTGGGTCGTGACAGTTTAGCTCAGTCGTAAGGTTAAAGCTTTTTAGCTCGGCTGGTAGGCAGGTAATCCCTATCATGTTGCACAGATGGAATTAAAGGGCAATTGAGAGGGTAATTTATACCTAAATTGGGCCGAGCTGGGTAAATGGGCCGCTCTTTGGGCCACAGTAAGAAGGGCTGGATGAAAAAGGCTTGTAGTTAGCCCGATCCTGGTAAGCCCTATTGTTATCCCGGTCCAGAGAGGCTTGTTGTTATCCCGGTCTAGGAGAAGTTTGTGGATAAGCTCGGTCGCCGCACGCAAAGTTATCCCAGTCATAACCATACTATTGGTTAGCCCGGTCAGAACATGCTATGGTTAAGCCCGGTCAGAGTTAAAGTTAGCTCGGTCTAGTCTGTGGCTTAGCATAACCATGCTTACCTCGGTCGTATTGGAGTTTGACCATGGTAAAACCATCTCACTTGGTTTAAGCAGTGAGGAGGGTGTTGAAGGATAGGCATTATCTTTCAGGAATGTGATTCCTAGGAGGACTCTACATGGAGGAGTAAGAGTCCTACTTGGATTAAGCCATGCGGAACCTATAAAAGCTCATAACATCACCTATGGAGAGGTAACATAACTTTGATTCCCGAATACACAGAGCTTTTTGTCTATTTGTTTATTATTCTGACTTAGGCATCGGAGAGGTATCCGGTACACACCCGCCAGCTAACTTACATTTGTGTTTTCAGGGAGAAAAACGACTACGTTTGGAGGAGTGCAGACTTGATCAACAGGATTATACGAGAAGATTATTTCTTCCCCGTACACAATGAAAATTCCTATTCAAATAAACCTAGGACGAGATAAGCTAAGGCTAAAAATTAAATGAAATAAGTATCTTCAATTGCTCTGTTCAAAAATATTAATAACAAACTTGAATTGCAACTGGCAATTGATGTGAACGGTACTAGGAGGACAGGAGACATTAAGATGAAATCAATGTCATTTTACTCAGAGATGGTTTGAAAAGATGATTAAAAATTGATTTTTGACTTTTAATCAAATTTTTAGTTTTTTTAAAAAATCATTTGGGAAATTAGTAAAAAGTTATTTTTAGATTTTTTTGCTTAATATTTGTTTATGTTGTCACATCATCATCAAATAACTAAAATATCTCTACCCATTTTAGAAAATAACCACTATCATCAAATAACTAAAATATCTCTACCCATTTTAGAAAATAACCACTTTCATCTGTCTGACTCATTTAAACAATATGAAAGGTATAACTGTAATTTCACAAGTAATTTTTAACTACATTTTTAAATGATTTTAATGACAAAAAAGCCATTTTAACATCTTTGACCTAAGCTGCAAAATACAACTTTTTTTTTTTTTATTCCCAAATAGAGCCTTTTTTTTCTTAGCAAGCTCAGTTACCTTGCCACTTGTATTGAAACAATAATGTTATGATCAAAATAAATAAAAGAAAATATAAAATAATAATAATAATGATAATAACGTGTAATTTATATTTATTTGAGTTTACTTCAGTAGAGTCAGAGAAGTTCAGTTCTAGTAAATTGTTCGCTGTCAGAAATTTGGAAACAATGAAAATTCCAATTCAAATAAACATGCCACGAGATAAGCTAAGGCTAAAATTAAATGAAATAAATATCTTCAATTGCTCCATCCAAAAATAAAAATAATCCTGAATGGCAATTGATGTGGAGGGTACTAGAAGGAGACATTAAGATGAAATCAATGAGATTTTAGTTAGTTTAAAATGTGCGTTCCCATCTATGTGGAAGGATATATGAGCCTACGTCGCAACTGAGGCTTGGTTTGGAGGCTTCCTAAAAAATTTAAAAAAAAAAAAAAAAAAAAAGGTTAAAGTAAAAAGGTCATATTAATTGTCACATAATTTTTCTTAAATTTTTTTACATGCCTTTATGTAAAAAAAAATTTGAGACATTTACTTTATCCCTCTTAAAAATTACTCATTATGATGTATTTGACAAGTGTTAAAATTTGATTTATTAAACATTTCATCTTGTGAGATTAATTTCAATATGTCATATCATTAAAGGTGATTTAAAGGTAATAAATTAAGAGATGCAGCATTGTTGTTTCACAAAAGTCAAGATACCAAAAAAAAAGAGAAAAATTTAATTGAACCCTGTTGGCTTTTTGACTTTCGAAGGGTATTTTTGTAAATGCGAGCGTGCCAGCAAGGATCAATCAGTTCTTACAGAAATTATAATTGCCAACCAATTATCAGACGATTGTGTTTTAGTTCTTTCAGTCTCAATGAAGAGAACTTTTACTGGTGGCTTGACTTAGGAGAAATTAAGCAAAATAACAGATAAATGACAAACAATTGAAGTATTTCATTAAGATGAAAAACTTACAATGATCCAAACTCAGGCTCGTAGAGGTTTACAGCGACAATCTACTCGAAACTACTCCTATGAACGGCAAGTGCAGAATTTAAAGTGCAGAATGTAAAGAATGTGTATTTAAAGTGCAGAAATGTAAAGACTGGAAATGTAAAACCGAAAAGAAAATATGAAGTAAATGACCGGTTTTTGGATCTCGAGTCTGGGGTTTTTCGGGGCTTCCTGCTATTTATACTCCTCAAGGATGACCATCGAACTGCACTTCAAACCGTCGAACTGCTCCTCCATGATTGCTTGATCATGCTGCCTTAGAAGTAATTCCACTACGCCATTGCTTGCAGTTGGGCTTCCCTCCTATATTTGAATTTGAATGTGAGTAACCGCTAAAGCCACGTCACCTTGTATCTTTCTGCTGATCCAATGCTACTCAGACCACGCAAGAACCAATATTAACCGCCACGTGTACGATCATGATCGAAGATTAAACATTCTTCCTGTATTGCCCTTACTTCGCCACGTATCGAACTGTGATTGGCTTTTACAAAATATGTAGCCAACATTACCCCCCGCACTAATATATCCAATACTTGGTGATATTAGTGGATCAAAGATTTTCCCGCGCTTTTGGAACGTGCATGGAGTCTATATTCTGGAAACACAACCGTCATCCATTGATGATTACTCGCATTAATTTCATTTCCGACCTTCAGAACATCTCCACAACTTTAGTAATCAAACGGACTAATATCTCTTTCATGACTGAGCCAAACTTCTTCTCTATTGATCAAGTACATGAAGAGTCATCTGATGATGTTGTTTTCTCTCGAAAGAACTTTCATGCATTCATTAGCCACTTTTACCCGCCTTTCCATATTCAAGTCATGGATGCCTTTGCAAATTACCAACCTTTGGATTACGAACATATTGTCCTTAATCCTTCGATTCAGAAAGTTGCAAATGTGGACATGGGAAATTCTTCTTCTGATTCACCTTTGGATTGTGAACAAACTGCCCTTAGTTCTTTGATTCGTAAGGTTGCAAATATGGACATAGAGGCCCTCTCTACATTCCTCTGCATGGGATAAAGATGTGGCTTCAAATTCCTCCGGGACTTCAGGCTGGTCAAGCTGGTCAGAACCTGAGGTCTGGGAATTAAGGGAGCGAATTAACCATCACTTTGTCGAATTCACCGACCCGTTGGACTTTCCTTCTTATGCGCGAAGCTCGGTGGTTTATCCTTACATGCCTATCGACCGTCGATGTAGTTTAGAGGACAATCTACTCGTGGCATGGTACACATCATCCATGCCTACAAAAATGGTACGATCTGTTCCTCGTCTAGAAGAGGCACAGGGGTATAACCCTTCATTTTTAGCCAAGAAGGCGAAGCTTCATCCTTCTGACTGGCTTGATTGTGTCAATGCTCCTCAATTTCCTCTTTCTTTCGAAATGGGGGCCCTTATACCTCCTCCTTCGCAAAAACTTTCCTGGATAGAGAAGTTGAGGCTTACCCTTTCTGCAGAGAAAGTTTTCCCTCCTTACGAGCCTCCACCTTCTCCTACTCCAGCTCAACAAAAGCAAGCCCAACTCCTGCTTGCAGCCTTTTCTCACTTACCCTTCAATGTTCTTGAGGAAGATATTTCCCTTAAGAACTTTCGATGGGCTTGTAATATTCTGACTCGGGGCCACATTCTCAACCCCATTGCTCAAGCAGAACTTCACACGTTTTTGGACTAACTTCCATCACTTCTCCATTGGCACCGCACTTCTTTGGCCACCACTCAATCCTTGGATCAACTTTCATCGCTCCGAGTTCATTCTCAATATGAAGCAGAGAACCTCGTCGAAGAATACAACGACTTTCAAAATAAGGATTCTGCGTACTGGGATGATTTGGAAATGGATGAGTTGGAACAAGGGCTAAGAGAAACGGCGTTCGAAATAAAGGCTGAGGAGCTTTTTTATGAAGTGAGAACACACTAACACATGCAGCCAATGTTAGAAGAAATAGAGGATAGAATGAAGAAAGAACAGAAATTCATTAATCATAGTTGGACTAAGTTTCATGATCTTGTTATTTATTCCATTCCCTATTTTTATGAGCTTGAATTTGTACCCAAATAGGGTTATTCGATGTAATCACTTTTGCTTAAATATAATTAAGACTTCTCCTCTGTTTGGCATTGTCTCTGTTTGCCTTTAAAAGCACATTCAAGACTTTGAACTAAACAATCTCATCCTTCGAACCTGGACTCAATTGTCTTAAATGAAACACTATAAAAAACCAATTATGAACTTTTCCAATTTATGAAATAAAGTTAACAGTTTTTGGCTGATTTTCAATCAGAATCAGTGTTTCGAATCTAGCAATCTTATACTTAAAGCTTGTTTCAACCATAATCAACATCTGACCATGGTTAGTATGATTAATTTAGTTTCAAATTGACCATCTTTTGTTTCGAACAACAGTTCATGCTGCTTTAGTTCCATATACAACTTTTCTGTGAACCAACCATTGGTTTTGATGTTTCGAACACTAAATCCTATTCTTAAAGAGTTTCAAGTTTTGCCTTGAAGGACATTACCTTCGTTAAGAAACCAAAAATAGGTCTTTTAATCTTTCGGAGTAAAACCAACACTTGAGTATTCTTATATCTCCTTTTTTTGGTATGAAATGTGCTTCGAAGCTGGCTTCTCCGTTTCGAAGCCGTAGTTTTTGGTTTTGGCGCCAAAATTTGGCTTCGAAGCCAAATTTTTACTTCGAAGCCAACCTCAGTATCTGGGCTGTGTCTTTTCCCTCCAAAAGTATCAATATTGAAGGAAACTCTTCATATTCTTACTTCTAATACTTAACGACTTATGCAATATATTTTTCAGACACAAAAGCTTTTAAACACCCTTTTGTTTCGTGTTCTGAAATCACTTGCTCTTTTAACACACAAACCCTACCGATCTTTTGTTAGCCCTCTCTTCCTTGCTACTTGCTATCAATGGATCCTTTCTCGTTGAAAGTGCTCGCTGGTGACCATATCAGCTCTACCATGGCTTTGAAGAAATGCATTGATGAAGAAATCGTCAAGCTAACAACTGGTGGGTCAAGCGGCATAAATGGACGTCTCTTTGTTCCTCGCCACAGCAACCAACAAGAGTACGTCCTAAGTCTCATCTTTCGGGATGCCCCTGACCAACTCCCAGCTTTATACCCTCGTTTGGAGGATCACTTTCTTCTCTACGAAGGAGGGCTTGACTGGAGCAATTGGAGAATGACCCGGCCTCATCGCTGCTAGCCGACATTGAGAACCAAGTGGGAGGAATGGTATGACAGGGTGGTGCCTACGAGAGAAGATGATCTACAAGAGCTCTGCATCCTCGACGCTCTTTGTCTTTCCAAGTTCATCATTCCTGAGGACCACTTTTTAATTCCTGCTGCTCTATGTTTTTGGAATATGGCTTTTAATTTCTTCCAATTTCGGTGCGGCATGATGGCCCCCACCGTTCTTGATATTTGCCATCTTTTAGGGCTTTCACCCCATGGCTCTCCCTTTACTCCCAACTACCCGGACCTCCCTGTCAAATTTTCCCTTCCAGCCTTAAACTCTTCTTACAGTGACTTCGTAAAGGCTGAAAATAAAAGGGAAGGCCCCGTGAGAGACAGAGAACTATTTTCCTTCATTTTATACTGGTTGTGCAAATTTCTCTTTTGCACCTCATCTCAGAGGATTATGCCTGAGTTCGCTCCACTTGCGAAGGCACTTGTCTTGAAAAAACACATAGCTCTTGCCCCTTATCTTTTAGGTCATGTCTACAGAGCTTGTTCCCAATTTTGTGAAAAACCTCTTGATGTTAACCAAGGAGGTCCCCTTTGGGTGCTCCAGCTCTGGCTCTTTGCCTATTTCACTGATTTGCATCAAAAATGCCTAAAATTCCTTGTTCAGGATCCCAGCACCTATGGGGAAAAGTATGTTAGGATTGTTCTTTACCCTGTTTCTTTTGCTTATTACTTTGCCTTCTTTTATCAACTCCCTATTTCTCCTCCTGCTTCCCTTTTTTGTCCTTTTGATGCCAATAAAGGATCTGCTTGGCTGCAAACTTTTCTGGCTGATAAAGAGTGCTCCACCTCACCACACAAAGACATGTGGGCTTCAATTTTGCTACCTAGGGAGCTGTTCATTGGCACTTTAAACCCTCGAGGTTATAAATGCATATCTGAGGTGTACTGCCGTTCTCAATTTGCCAGACAATTTGGGCTCACTCAAGGGATACCTGTTCCACTTTGCAGTCTCTCGAATGTCCACCTTACGGCTAGAGACTTGAGAATATCTAAATCAAAGCTAGAAGCGACAATATTCAAACTGCTGAAGGAATTGAATGAGTTTCAATTTATCCCTTTTCTCCCATCTAGCTTAGTTTTGAAAAGATTCCAGAACTGGTGGACAGCCAATATGGAAGTGCGCCTATCTGCACACCCTCATGACTGGCTAATAGGGTTAGGAGTGCCTTCGAAGGCTAAGTCAGCGATAGTTAAGAACATTCCCCCCTTTTCTGCAGCTACCACAACTTCCCCTGCAGCCTCACCTCCTTCAGCTAGGGTTACCAGAGCTGCTTCGAAGAAAGGTAAGCATTTCTAAGTTCCTCTTTCCTTCAACTCTTTTGTTTGCCTCCTCTATATTCACATATTTTGGTGCAGGGTCTCCACAAGAAAAATCTCCTAAAAGAGCTGAAACTCTAGCTGCTCTCAAGGCCAGACAACAGCAGAAAAAGAAAAGAAAACTGGTACTCACTCCTGAAGAATCTGAATCTCAAAATGAAGAGAGAGAGATTGAGCAAGAGCAAGAAACACCATTACAAAGAAAAAAGAGAACAAGGGTGGCTGCCCCCTCTTCTGATTTGGTCGAAGATCCTAATTCCGAGACAGTTGACAAAGCAATGGAACAGGAGCTTACTTCTGAAGAACTTGATCCCCAAATTGAAGAGAGAGAGGTTGAGAAGGAGCCAGTAGTATCATTGCCAAGAAGGAAGAGAAAGAAAGTGACTGTTCCTGCTACTGACTTGATTGAAGATCCTATCCATGAAGCTGCTGCCAAGGTAGTAGAACAGGAACATTCCAAAGCAATGATTGTCTTTAAGAGGGCTGAGAAGAGACAAAGAACAATTTCTAAGAGATGAAGTCGCCGCCGATGCACTACAAAGGAAATCGCAAGAAGGCAACAAACCGCCGAGCATTACTCCTTCAGAGTTTCTCCATTATCGCCAACATCTCTGAAACAGGTAATTTCTTTCATGCTTCTACTGTTTTGCCTTATCAGATTTCGACACTAGAACTTGACCTTACGTTTCTTTTTTTTGGCAACAACAACTACTGAGGCTATACTTCCAATGAGGACTCCCTCAATTTCAGTTGAAGTTGATCAGATGTAGAATGTGAAAGCCATTCAGATAATACTTCCACTTCCTAGGCCCACATTTCATGTACCCCCTTTGAGTCCTAGCATTCCTTTAACTCTTTCTTTTGGCTTGACTCCATATCTTCCTCACTTGACCCTTGACACTTCTCTTTCAAGCCTTGCTCCTCCTTCTTCTTCCAAGGAAATCCCAACTGCTACTCTATCTACGATGGCAGTTGATTCCCCTATTGAGGATGCTGGTAGCTCTCCAACCCGTGGTTTATCACCTTTAACTAGCTCCAGCCCTTCTTCACTTGATTCATTGGTGGCTAGGACCATGGAGACTGCAAAAAATGCTCCATCCATTTCTCCTATCCCTATGCAGTCCTCTGTGCCTTCCATCACAACTCTCTCTGCGCCTCTCATGTCTATGGATGAGGTTGATGTCTTCGAAGCCAGACTAGCTAGTCTCTTCGACATACCCTCTACCTCTCCAACATTCAATGTTGAAGCTGAGCCATTAGTTTTGGCTGACTCCTTGCTGGAAATTTTTGAGGGCTCTTATTCCTCCAGCAGCAAGCCTTCTGTACCTTTGATAGACCTGGACACATGCCTGGATCTGTTGATTTCTTTTTCGAGGATCCCCTTCGAGGCTCTACAAAGGCCTATAATCAGAAATGGGTTCCTCCAATGCTGCAAAGTTGCTGAGCAGTCCGGCATGAATGTTTCAAGTCATCTATCTCAGGCAGCAGCTACTGTCGATTTTTACATTAGCATTTGTCAGGCTGCCAAGGCTGAGGATGAGAAATTGGCTGGCGACCAGAGTTTTGTTTCCCACGTACATACTGAAGTGTCAAAGCTTAAGGAACAACACTCCTCTGCCTCCCACTTTCGAGTCCAGTTGCTGGAGAGGAAAGCTCAACTTGAAGAGGAGCTATCTGCAGTGAATCAGGTCTTAGTCCGAACTGACACTAAACTTTAAATTACCAACCAAGGACTGGCTAATCAAAAGGAAGAGATGGCTACAGCTATTCGACTGTTTTCAGCATTTACCAATAAGAAATCTGTTGTACAAAAACAATTAAGACACTGTAATGATTTTTGAGCTAATTTGTGGCAAAACGTACTTAATTTTTTATAAAAAAGCAAATTTTTGTCTATCATTTAAGCAGTCTTATGTTCTTGTACTTGGTGTTTATTTTATTCCTTGTGTTTCCCAAATGGTTGGAAAATAAGGCTTCAAATATTTACCATTAATCTTTTTGGGATGTATATACCCATTCAAATTTCTCAAATGATATGTTCCAAAAGGCAGAACTCTATGAATTTGATATGGTCCTTCCGAGTTAGGTGACCATATGCCAAACTTATAGCTTTTAATTCCTATTGGGAGTATTGTTTTCTATACCAAATCACCTTCATCAAAGCCAATGTATTTGACCTTCTTATTGTAATTTTTGGCCGCTTTCTTCTTTTGCAAAAGAATGCTGTTTAATGCCAGAATTCTGGTTTCATCTATGCTTTCTACTTCCAAGTAAATACTCTGATGGTATTACTCAGGATTTAACTGATCTTGGCATCTTACCTTCAAAGATTTAACATTAATCTCCACAGGTAACACTGCATTATGCCCATATACTAAGGCATAAGGAGTGACTCCTGTGCTTGACCTTGGGGAAGTTCTGTAAGCCCACAAAACATCCAACAACAGGTTATGCCAATCCCTAGGATTATCTTCCACAACCTTTTGTATTCCCTTTTTCAAGGACTTATTGGATGATTCAGCTTGACCATTGGCTTGTGCATAATAGGGTGTGGAATTAACAAGGCTAATTCCAAATTCTGCCACAAAGGACTTCACCATCTTCCCATCGAACACAGTCCCATTATCCACAGTTATAGTTTGTGGGATGCCAAATCTATGGATCAAATCTTTAATGAACCCAATGACCTCTGTCTGGTCTACAGCCTTGTATGGCTTGGCTTCGACCCACTTAGTAAAGTAATCAGTGGCCACTAGAATGAAACAATGATGCTTCGAAGAAGGTGGGTGTATTTTCCCCATCATATCCATAGCCCACCCTCTAAATGGCCAGGGCTTCACTACTGCATGTAGGTCAGTTATGGGCACATGCCTTATTGTGCCATGCTTTTGGCATGCCTGGCAACCCTTTGCATACTCTATGCAGTCTTTAAGGATAGTTGGCCAATAGTAGGAATGCCTTCGAAGCAACCATCTCATCTTCACACCAGGCTGATGAGCACCACAGATGCCTTCATGAACCTCAGCCATAGCTGTTAATGCTTCTTTTGGGCCTAAACATTCCAAAGAATAAGCCATCTCCCCTTTTGTAGAGAGCATTACCATATATCATATATTGCATAGATCGCAATTTAATTTTCCTCGCTTTTCAAGATGGACCACCAAGCATCGCATTATTGGATGCCTCCAATCTTGTTCTTGTAAGTCATTATGATTGACTTCCAAGACCACATTCCTTTTATTCAAAGGTGGTATCAATTTCTGATATGTTGTTTGGCTTATGTCCCTTTGGGCATTATCCCTTCTCTTGAAGTTCGAAGCTTTTTGAGCCACATCATTAGCTCTATTATTCAAGAATCTTGGAACATGAGTTACATTTTCTATTTGAAATTGAGAAAGCAGATGTAATGCAACAACATAGTATGGTAAAATGCCTATGCTTTAACACTTGAAAATCCCTTTCACTTGGTTAACCACCAATTGAGAATCTCCAAATATGTCAACTGCATGAACTTGTAATCAAATAAGAATTTCTAGTCCCACTATTAAGGCTTCATATTCAGCCTGGTTATTGGAACATGTAGCTTTATCCACTCTGAAACTATGTGTGGTTTCTACCCCTTGTGGTGATTTAATCACAACACCAATTCCGATTAAGCCATTGGCTTTCGACCCATCGAACCACATCTGCCATGGCTCAACACTGGCCATACCAAGTTCCATTATCTCTTGGCTCTCTGTTTGAGATGGATGGTCTGTCAGAAAATTGGCTAAAACTTGCCCTTTTACTGCCCTTTGAGGGACATATTCTAGATGAAACTCTGATAAGGCTAGTATCCACTTGCCAATTCTTCCCCTCAACATAGGTCTAGATAACATGTACTTAACCAAATCATGGTTGCAATTACCAAGACAGCTTGTAGGTAAAAGATAGTATCTTAATTTCATTGCAAAGAAAATACAAAGCAAGACACAACTTTTTCAACAAATGAATATTTACATTCACAAGAATTTAAAACCTACTAAGGTAATAAACAGCTTGCTTCTTGCCTTCTTCATTATCTTGAGCCAAGAAAGCTCCCAATGAATCTTCTTCGCAGCCTATGTACAACTTCAAGGGCTTATCACCCTTTGGTGGCATCAAGATCGAGGGTTGGCCAAGTAGGCTTTGATACCTTCGAAAGCAATTTGATGCTCGCTGTCCACACAAATTCCTCTTCATCTTTCAAATTTTAACAAGGAAGAAAATACTTTAGTTTTCCTCCGCAGTTGTTAGAAATGAACCTTCAAGAAAGTTAACTCCGTCCAAGGAACCTTTGTAATTCTTTCTTACTTGATGGAGGCTGGCTTCAATGATGGCTTTGGCTTTATTCTGGTCAATCAGATTCCTTTCTTGTGTACCACATAGCCCAAGAAGTTTCAGATGATACGCCAAAAGCACACTTAAGAGGATTGAGCTTCAATTTGAACTTTCTCATTCTTTCAAAGGTCGCTTCTAAGTGAAACAGATGCTCCTCCATGGATTGGGATTTAACTACAATGTCATCAATATAACACTCTAAATACCTCCAATGAGGTCATGAAAGATAGTGTTCATAGCCCTCGATATGTAGCCCCAAAGATTCTTCGTGCCAAATGGCATTTTAACCCATTCAAGGTGCCAATATTTCCAGACATCCGAATGTCGTCTTGTGGACATCCTCCTCGCAATGCAGATTTGGTTATAACCAGAATGCCCATCCATCATTGATAAAACTTGATGCCTCAATGAACTGCTCACCAACAGATCCACTATAGGCATAGGGTACTCATCTTTTGGAGTTGCTAGATTTAAGTTTCTGAAATCAATGCATACCCTCATTTTACCATTCTTCTTGACTACAGGCACAATATTAGATAGCCATTCAACATACCTGGCTGTCCTAATAAAGCCTGCCTTGAGTAGTCTAAGAATCTCTTCCTTGACTTTCTGAATTACTTCTGGACTCATTCTTCTTGGTTTCTGCTTGTATGGCTTGAAATTAGGCTTCATAGGGAGCCTATGTTCCACTAATGACCTATCCAATCCTGGTAGTTCATTATAAGACCATGCAAAGCAATCTTTATATTTCTTTAGAACAACCAATAACTGGTCCTTGTCCAGATCATTCAAACAAGCACTTATATAGGTGGGCTGTTGCATAGAACCTTCCCCTAAATTTACTTCTTCTAAGGGGTCTTGTGTCTGAGAACTTATTGAAGCTTCTTCCTTGGTTTCTTCTACCTTCGAAGCAACCTTCTCGCTTTGTTCTGCTCCCAGGTTCTTTAGTTCAACATCTTTGCCCTCCTCCTCATAGACAAAATCTGTCCATAAGGCATCCTCTTCCTGTATCTCCTGGACTTTTGTTTCAATGTCCAATGCACAGTATTTGCCAAGGGTCAAAATTCTGACCTGTTGCTGCTCCTGTTTGCAGCCAATTATCGTGGTTTTTCTCTCTTGCTCCTGTGCTTGCTGGACTATTGATTTTACATCCAATGTTGAGAATTTAATTAGAGCCAAAGACTTGGCTTCTTGTTCTTCATCTCTTTGCCTACAACCAGGCATCATTGTCATCCTTAATGACAATCTCTTCATCAGCACTTTCTTGGACTAAGTGCTTCAGGTGTGTCACTTCCTCATCAGCCGTCACTTCGGCTGAGCCATCAGCTTTCCTCAGTATACTGAGTGGTGTCACTCCCTCAATATACAACTTGGCCTCTGCAAAGTCTGCACAAGCTATGAAGGGTTGAGGATCTGCATCAATTTCCTCCGTCTCTCCATTGCCTAAGGCCATCATAATTTTCTGATGCAAAGAGGAAGGCACACATTTGTTAGTGTGGATCCAATCTCTCCCAAGTAAAGCATTGTATTTAGCATTACTGTCGATTACGAAGAATGCTGTCATGCAGTCCCTGGTTTCCACACTCAAGTTAATGGGTAGAATCCCTGAGCTATCTGTTTGTCTCCAGCAAAGCCAGCGACGGTTGTGCTGGTTGGAATCAACCTGGGATTCTTTTTCCCTAGTTTCTTCAAAGAAGATTTTGGTAGTAAGTTCACTGCTGCCCCATTGTCTATCAGGACTCAGTTCAGTATATCCCATTGAAGAAAGCCTTGATGTACAACGGCTTGACATGTTGTGTCATAGAATTCGAGGGATACTCAAAAGGATACGAGAGGTTAATGCTCACCTCTTCTTCACTCTCATATTCAGTTTCCAATGGGGTAGCCATTCCAGGATCATCTTGTACCATACTTACTTGTGAGTCTTCACTAGAGACAGGAATAGGATCCATGTCTTGGTCATCTTGGTCCTCATTTCCAGCCTGGAACTCATGAGGCAGTATGTGTACCATATTGATCGACATCGAGGAAATGAGCCAAATTGGATGGCTGGCTGTACCTGCTTCCTCCCTTGGCCACCTTGTTCAGTTACTTCAGCAGCATCCTCCATGCTGCACTCTGGCACTTCGTTGTTAACTGATTCCTTCGAAGGATCTTTCTCAACTGGTTTTTCAACCAAAAATGTTTGCTCAGCCATGAAGGCTTCGAACATTTCTTCCTCCACCATTTCTTTCTTTTGGCTTATGCCAATTTCTTCTTCTGTCTCGCTATCACTCTCCATCAGAGCTTTCTCCAATCCTGCTAAGCTAGACTTCTCTCTGGCTTTTAGTTCAGAATGAACCTTGGCCAACTGTTCTCTGCTGCAACCCACTTTGCTTTGTAGAGTTGGCTTTGGAGTATGGTCTGACTTTGGAGTCTTCTTTCCTTCTGTCTGGACCAATGAAGAGCTCTCTCCATTTTCTTTCATATCGTTCTGGTACTGAGTGTACCTGCGCTGAATCTTTCTCCTTTGTGATCTCGAAATGACTGGGACCATATCTGGTTCCTTTGTCTTTGGGTGTTTAAGCAATACCCAATTGTTCGGAGCCACCAAAGGAGGCTTGACCATCCTGCCTTGGTTTCCAACATCTCTCTGGGCAGGCACTTCCCTAGGTTTGTTTTGCATTACAAACCAGTCTGGAACTCCAGGTACCCAC
The DNA here is from genome assembly GCA_025200525.1 of Camellia lanceoleosa. Taxonomy (NCBI): domain Eukaryota; kingdom Viridiplantae; phylum Streptophyta; class Magnoliopsida; order Ericales; family Theaceae; genus Camellia; species Camellia lanceoleosa. Next base: position 149,578,987 of record CM045761.1, read on the forward strand.
GAACTTACTGACTCAGATGTTGAACCGCTTTTTTCTACCTTCGAAGCCATCTTCGAAGCTGGCTGTGAAGGTAAGTGCTTGGCTCTGACCTTCGATGAAGGTAGCCACTTTTTGTTCTGCGTGAGGCTGGTCTAAGGGGCCAATCTCTGGCTTTGATCCCATGAACTGAGCCTCTCTCCAGTCTTCTTTCAGAATGACTGCTCTCCATTCTGTAATAGTTAGGTGACCTGGATTCATATAAGGGCCTCTTGTCTTTAGCATGCATTCTGTCCATTGCAAGCTCAACCACTGGTGGTCGCTGCCTATCACTAGCCGGATACGGCCTTTTGTTATAAGCATTGGTTGGTTTAGGACGTCTCTGAGCATCCTTGTAGTATTGCTTCCTATCAATTGGAAGTCCCTTCAATCATTTATAACTCACCGCACTGACACATCCTTTGTATTATCGCGCTAAGGAATCATCATCCAGTGATTCTTCATCAGAGTGTTCCCTCCGGTGTGAGAAACCTTGTCCAATAGCTGGTGGGTTTCTAGTGTCCTTCTTGATGGTTATCTGGTTAGCAACATGTATCTGCACATTGACTTCTTCCAATTCTGTCAAGGACAAGTTCTGGAAGTCTGATGTAATGACATTGGATGCCGCCTCTCTAACTTCTGGAAATGGATTACTGTCTATCCCCATAGCCTTTTCTATTTTGGCTGGGAACTTCAAACTTCCTTTCCGAATTTGTTCTTGGATCCTGTCTCGAAAAACAATGCAGTTTTTAGTCAAGTGAGACCAAGAGTTATGCCATTTACAATATAGTTTTCCCTTAAGTTCATCTGAAGATGGCAATTTACTCATTTAGGTAACTTAAGGAAGTTGGTCGCGAGCAAATGATCAAAGATGTCATCTGCCTTTGTTAAATCAAAAGAATACTTTCTGTTAAAGTCTTTCTTTTTAAACTGTTGGTCAATTGTTGTATCTTTATGAATTAATGCCTCACAGATCACAGGTTTTTTGCCCACAATCTCTGTTGCATCGATCTCATAATTAGGATCCCTATAATATGTCTTGTACGATGCATTATTTCGATCTTATTCCTTCTCTAGTAATGCTTCGTACCTAGACACCTTATAGGTTAGTTCGACCAAATCTCTGAATTCAGTTGAGTCAAACTTCTTTCGAAGCCTGAACTCTAGGCCATTTTGAGCCAATCTTACGAATTCTGGCACTGGCAGGATGACTCTACATTTATTTCGAGCCCTTTTAAATCTGGCAATAAACTGAGTAGCCTTTTCTTCAGGCCTTTGACTCAATCTTGCCAAGTCTGCCATGGATACCTCTGGCTCCGATTGGAAGAATTGGGTATGAAATGCCTCTTCCATTTGTTGCCAATTTTGAATGGAGCCAGGTGTAAGGTTGATGTACCATACAAATGCTCCCCCAATTAGAGAATTTGGGAATAATCTTAGTTTCATATAGTCATGATTAGTAAATTCACCGCATTGAGCAGCGAACCTAGCAATATGCTCTATTGTTGATTGGTTTCCACTCCATAGAAAAGGGTAAAATCTGGTATCCTGAACCCCCTTGGGTATTCACGTACCCTATCTACCCATTCTGGGTATGGTTTTCTGTATACAGGAGTTTGGACCCCCCGAGCCATCGGTCCACACATCTCCCTAACAATATCAGCAATTTGGTCCTTAGGGACCATATTTTGTGCTTGCTGAACCATTACTGGAGGGAAAAACACAGGATTTGGTGGACAAACTTGTGCTTATGGTCCTCTTGGTCCATAAGGTGGTACATTTGGGATTGGTTGTCCCTGTGGTGCAGGTTGCTGTTGGGGGTGTGGGTAACCCCTTTGAGCCTATCCTGCGAAAGGACCTGCGAAATGTACAGGAACATGCGTTGTGTCCCTTCCATTTGCAGGCCAACCTTCCAACCTCCCGGGTATAAATTCAATAAGGGATTATTATACCCCTAGTGCCGTGTATGGCTTCAACATGGGATTTGTAACCATTCTTACGCCAGCTTTTGTACTTGACCAGATCCACCAACTTGTGTGGCTTCATTGTTGAGTATCGAGGCATTTTGGCCCGCTATAGGCCTCGAAATGGGTTCATACCAAGACCGAGGTGATGGTCTTTCATAGTTCGACATTACTAGTTTGACCATTAGAATGTCCATTAACTTGCATAGGCTGTTTGTCTCTAGCCAATCTTTGCTGAGGGACATTTAAAACTTCCTCTGTGTGTCTTGTGTTTGTTGGTTGGTGGTTATTCATTCGATCCAAAAAGGATGTTGCCCACCTTTCCATTGTGTTCATTAATTGTTGTCCCATAGCATCTACTAGGCCATCCCATGGATTTGTTGGCTGAGTAGATGGAACAGTGGATGGTCCAATTCCTTGGTTTCATCCAATATTATGAACATATGGTTTTTGTCTCGGCATCGGGTCTGCGACCATTATAGGTTCTGATAAACATGGGAGTTTCCACAGGATGTGTTACCACATTATCCTCTGGATTAGGTATTTCTACCTCTCCTTCTACGCCTTCTTCCAAGCGTTCATTTTCTCCTTGTCGTCTTCGTCTAGCCATTTTAACAAGTCCCACCGGGCGTGCCAAAAATATATGTTGGCTTTTTGGCTTTCGAAGGGTATTTTTGTAAATGCGAGCGTGCCAGCAAGGATCAATCAGTCCTTACAGAATTTATAATTGCCAACCAATTATCAGACGATTGTGTTTTAGTTCTTTCAAATTTCAATGAAGAGGACTTTACCGGTGGCTTGACTTAGGAGAAATTAAGCAAAATAATGATAAATGATTTAACAATTGAAGTATTTCATTAAGATGAAAACTTACAATAATCCAAACTCAGCCTCGTAGAGGTTTACAGCAACAATCTACTTGATACTACTCCTATGAACGAAGTGCAGTGCAGGAATTTAAAGTGCAGGAATGTAAAGAATAGGTATTTAAAGTGCAGGAAATGTAAAGACTGGAAATGTAAACCGAAAAGAAAATATGAAGTAAATGACCGGTTTTTGGATCTCGAGTCTGGGGTTTTTGGGGGCTTCTCGCTATTTATACTCCTCAAGGATGACCATCGAATCGCACTTTAAACCGTCGAACTGCTCCTCCATGATTGCTTGATCATGCTGCCTTAGAAGTAGTTCCACTACGCCATTACTTGCAGTTGGGCTTCCCTCCTATATTTGAATTTGAATGTGAGTAACCGTTGAAGCCACGTCACCTTGTATCTCTCTGCTGATCCAATGCTACTCAGACCACGCAAGAACCAATATTAACCGCCACGTGTACAATCATGATCGAAGATTAAACATTCTTCCTGTATTGCCCTTACTTCGCCACGTGTCGAACTGTGATTGGCTTTTACAAAATATGTAGCCAACAAACTCCAAACACCAGATGAGTCATTTGGTGAGGGAGATTATTGGGTGGTTTAGGAGTATTGCTTCACACCACTAGACACTTGACACTTGTCAAATTGTTTCTTACTAGCCTAATAAAAAGTACAATTCTACTACGTAGCTCGATTTTTATGAGGCTCGAATGGTCCGACCTCTCTCTCTTTCTCATTCTCTTTCTTCTCTATCTCTCCTCGTCTACCTTGGTCTTCTTCTTCTTCCTTTTGAATTGCGACAGTGGGCTCTCTCTCTCTCTCTCTCTCTCTCTCTCTCTCTCTCTCTCTCTCTCCGTCTCTTATATATATACACACATATATATAGATCTGTGTATACACAGATCTAACCTTCCTCATCTCCCTGCATTTTCCAGTCCTCCAAACACTCTCTTAGTACTCTTTACCCACTTTCTCTCTCTAAAAAACACCTATTCTCTTTTCTTCTCTGCATTATCTGCTTAAACTCTTCAATTTCTCCAAACAATTTGAATTTCCATCAGCAGCAAATTCAGCCCAAAAAAAAAAAGCAACAATGTAACATTTTGGGCCAATCGGAGATCTGTTGGGAACATTTTGGGCGGTTTAGGTCTCTTGTAAGGATTTATTTGGTTCAAGTTATGGAGACTCCATAGATGAGGAAAAAATAAGAAATTGTTGGCTTTAAGGCACAAAGGAATTCATAGTGTTTTTAAAAGATATGGTCCATGATGGATTAAAACAATGGAAAAGGATTCATTTAAGATGAACCCAATTAATAAACCCAGTTTTTTCACACAATACCTGTGTTTCTTTCGAATCTTTTCAAGTTTCTTCAACAATGGCTTCTTTGGCGGTCAAGGCCTTCGTCTCGTCGACGGCACTCTTCTCTTTCTCTTCTTCTCTCTTCCTCCTTCTCTCATACTTTTCTTCTTTTCTGTCTATTTCAGAGAGAAAACAAAGGGGGGGGGAAAAAAAAGTTGCCTAAAACGACATCATTTTGGATATTTGAGCCATTTGGGTCAACATGTTTCGAACTACGAAACATTATTCTGAAAAGTATTGGATCCCGTAATTTCAACCAATCATATTGAGTTGGGATACTGTTATGTGGCAATGTTTCATGATCACTATATAATTTTTCAGTTGATGCAAATTATAGATAATTTTATATTTTTTTTAAGTTATTTTAATATTTGCAGCAGAGGACTTGGTAGTACAACTACTCGCTAGTGGTAAAGATAATTTAAATAAATTAAAAACAACTAATTATTAAATAAATTGAGAAAGAAATGTTTTAATTTTTAATTTTCAAATTGTAAAAAATTATACCAAATAAATCTCGTTTAGTGATTGGGCCCACCACCAACCCTAGCTCATGAGGAGGTTCAATCCCCACCTCATACCCTCCCTTAATATAACCCTTGGTCTAACTTAGAATAAGGGTAAGTTTGGAAAGTTCACATTATAGTCAAAAATTAAAAAATTATTAAAAAAGTTTAAGTGTCAAATAAGTATATAAAAATTCAAATATTTTATTTTCTTATTTGTATATTTTTCGTAAAAAGTTAAAAAATCATCCCAAACATACTAATTTTTTTCACCACATATTTTAGTTAAAAAATTTAAAAGTTACTAAGATAATTTACTCTCAAAATAACTCTATTTTCAATATATATATATATATATTAGGCTTTGGAATAGAGAAACAAAAATATTATAAATTCAAACTTAACTACCTAAAAATTATCTAAATTTATTATCTTATGTTCAAATTTGTTCTATTTATAGATGCCAGATTACATAAATTTAATTTTCACCACACAATCACCCACCAAAATTTCACAATTTTCATAAAATTTCACAATATTTGAGAAAATGTTCACAATTTCTCAAATACAAAAACAGTGAAAATTTATAGTTTCTCAAAAACAAAAATGGACAAATTTCACTTTATTCCCTTGCACTTTTGTTCATGTGCAGATTACTCCCCTCTCATTTGGAAATAACCACATGGTTCCCTTATAGTTTGTGAACTGAAATGCATCATTAAACATTTCGTCCAACTTACAACAAGTGTGAAACACATGCCAAACATAAAGAGATCATTTGATCATTTTCAAATTTCAATGGAATAAACCGCACATGGAATAAGGCATTGAAGGTTAAAGAGCACTTTGCCTTTTAATCAAATGACGAAAATATTCGTAATTCACACACTTATGTTATTTATATACAGAGATATTTTAATTTTTTTTTTTATTAAATTATTAACTAACTTAATAGTGTACTTCAATCCATAAACCACAGAGAACTATGTGATTATTTCCAAATATGACAAAATAATCCACATAGAGCAAACCATAAGAGAGTAAAGTGAAATTGTTCATACAAAAATTGTGAGATCTCACAATTTTATAAACTACAAAATTCGCTTGAGTTTGGAATAGTACGAAAAATCTGCTATGCATTCGAATTTACTATGATGTGAGACACTCAAATCAATCTGGCCCACACAACTCAATTTCTATAACTTTTCGAATAACTTTTGTCAAGTTCCACAAAATTGTTTCTTCCGCTTACCATTTTGATCTTCATGTAGGGGTTTTGACTATTCATCCGGAGAATAGCAATTCGAAGGCGATGGTTTTGTGCCAAACCCAACCTCCGGTGCATCTCATGGTGCAACAATAATATTGAGGATCTATAATGGAGACATGAGAATGGCAACGGGCGAGGGCAGGGGCGGGGGCGAGGCCGGGGATTACACTCTCCATCCCCGATCCCCGAAAGCAAAAAAATCCCCATCCCTACCCCCGATCCCCGACGGGGACGCCATCAACCCCCGCCCCTAACGGGGATCAGGTTTCCCCGACCCCGAAAATCTCCAACCTGTTTGTTTGTTTGTTTTTTTTTCTATAATTTTGTTAAACACAAAAACAACAACAAAAAAATTTAATATGTTGTTTTCAGTATATTTCATCATCATCATCAACAATCATCATCATGGCTCTCTTCAATACATGGCTAAAAATGAGATTATTCATTGATGAAATCATACTTTGCTGTTGAACGAGATTATTCATTCATGATTGTTGAACATGGCTAAAAAAAAAAAACTAAAATTGTTCATCACACACACACACACACACATATATCATCAACAACAACTTAAAAACTTAAAAAAAAAAGAAGAAAGATCTGAGTTATATATATATAAGTTATATATACACATACACATATAGATCTGAGTTCATTCCATATAGATCTGAGTTATATATAGATCTGAGTTCATAATCAAAATCCAAATCATCCACAGAGGTGGTGGTAAGAGGAAGCCATGGCGCCAGAGGTGGTGGAGGATCGGTGGATCTATTCACATCTATTTAGATCTATTATGAGGGAAGAAATCTGAGTGAGAAAGAGAGAGATGAGAGGCGTGGTCTGAGGCAGAGAGAAGGGATATGAGGGTTTGGTTTATATATAGGGGTAAAATAATAATTTCACTTCGGGGACAGGCTGGGTATAGGGACAGGGATGGAACACTTATCTCCGTCACCGGCCCGAAACTGATCGGGGATTGATTTTTGAATACCATCCCCCTCTCCGTTGGGAATATTTTTCGGAAAAAAACCGCTCAAATCGGGGTCAGGAAGTCAGGTCCCCGTCAAGCCGAGTTCAAATTGCCATCCCTACATGAAGTGCTACAGTGGTGAGCTAGTTGATACTGATCTGCATGACAAATGGTTTTGAGTTAATTTAATTCATGATGTGGATGGAGGGAAGGTCACAGTTCATCAATGGTGCACAAAAATTTGAAACACATGATTAAGGGCCTGAGAACATGTATTTCAAATGCGGCGTATATGCTGCACCAACTAATATAAGCTACTATATGGAATCCAGATGGAGAGACGTCAAAATATACAAGTGGTGATGCAAATTGAAAAGTAATTTACCCAACAAATAAATAAATAAAGTATTCAGAACTTGAACTTACTGTGTAAATTTAAACATGGTGCTTTGCTTATACTTGATGGATGAAAGGAAGGTGACAGACAGTCTTCATCCATGGTGTCTGAAATTCATGATAAATAAGGTTACTCTCAGTTGAAAATGTTAAGTCATGTCCTTCAGATGCAAACAATTCAATGTATTCCTTAACAAGATTGAGATAATACAAAATCCAAGCCAATGACAATAATTGGCATAAAATCCACGAATTGAATCAACAAGCCAGCCCAATGTACAGTTTCTTACATTCAAACTTTACTAAAGAATCCCTTTTGTGTACATGATGTGAATAAAATGAATACAATGACGAATGAAATGTATAAAATGAAGAAATTGATGCAAACAATAAAAAAATTTAAACAATTAAAATGAAGCATATACATATAAATTACTGCAGCAAGCTTACAAACCACAAGGAAGCAAATATACATATAAATTACTGCAGCAAGCTTACGAACCACAAGGAAGCAAACATAATTTCCCAACTTGAATAAAGAGCCACTGTAGAGGGTTTGGATGGTCATTGTCCTGTAAAAATGACCTTGGCAATGGTATCTCTGGAGGCAAATGCCGGTGAAATGCATCAACAGCAGCCACAACACCATCTTCATTCTCTATCAATTTTGCCACTTCCATTGCTCGAGATTTCACCTGGGAGAGTAGAAAGTACATTAAGATTAAGCAGAACAAATCGTGCTTCTGGAAGGTGGAAAATGAAAGGAAATGTGAAGGTTTAGAACTTTAAGAACAAAATCGCTGATGACATACAGTCTACAACTTTCAAGCACAAGTTATCATTTTCAAAATCTCATTTCATCCTCAAGTTCCCTTAGAAAACAACAGCAATTTGCAATTAACATCCATTTGCAATCTCATGTTCAACAAAACTTAACTAATTGCTCGAGCCTGTTCCAATATGTGTATGGAACCCCAATGCAGGATCACAAAAAAACATTTCTTCATGGACAAATTCCGTAAATGAATTAGATGTCCACAGCCACTCATCTCACCAAACTAATTTATCAAACTCACTAACAATTAAAAAAATAAAATTTTAACTCCAAAGATGTACATAGTGCACCCATGAGCTAAGATTATTGGGCTCAAAGTGAGGAAGGAATGCAACAACATTGCTTTAATACTAGAAGTGGGGCACCGGTTATGCAAAAGGGTAATACACAATAACTATGTTCCTTTATTTTTGTTCATCTTCTCCAGAGAATTTGTGAGATTGATATTAGGCTTCACTGCTGCATTAATTCCTCTGCTCATTGTTTTAAAATTTTAAGTTCTATTATTTTTTTAAATGTTGTTATAATCAAGGTTTCGAAAAGCGGTTACGGTTGCCATAAGTTCTATGTAAAGGTGCGAGTAAAGCGTAAAGTATAACGGTTGCGATAACAAGAACCGTAATTTTTTTATTTTTCTCACAATGTGAAAAAAAACTTACTAATATGCATATTTTTTTTTCCCCCAAGAATCACATTTATTGGGGTTTAAAATATATTTTGATTAATTTTTGTTAGTTTTTAAGTATGATCTAATATATTTCATATTTTTAAATCACTACAAAAAGAGCTTTTTACATTTTATTTCAATAGTTAATGATTTAAAGAATAATTGATTTTAAATGTCTACAAAATTATTTTTGACCAATACCTGAACTAACTAAATAAAAAATATTTACAATTATTAAATGAAATGATTATAAAAATAAAATTTGTGCCATAAAAAAATTATTTTTGAGCAATTAATTTTTTTAGACAACACTTCTGACTAACTAAATAAAATTATTTACAATTAAGTATTAAATGAAATAATTATAAAAATAAAATTGTCCAATAAACAAAAATTATTTTTGAGCTACTGGTTTTATTTTAGTTTTTAAAAGACATTTTTTAGACAACACATTACAATAACAAAATAAAAAAAATTTACAATTAACTATTAAATGAAATTAATATAAAAATAAATACAATCACTGTTTATATATATTTTTTAATTTTACAAGCTAATGTAATTAAACAAAAAATAAAAAGAATTATAAGGAAAAAAAAATTCATACAATGTTTTTTCTTTAGGCTTAGATCACTTGAGTATTCGTTCTTTTTTTGTAAACTTTTTTTTTTTGGAGGGAAGGAAAGGGGAGAGGGGGGAAAGGAAGCTATTCAGAATATTGTAAAGGTGTATAACATATCGTTACGGTACCGCTACAGCTGGTACATGTGTAAATTTCTATCACACCACAAAAGCGGCTGTAATGGGTAATGCCTACCACTGCAACCGTAACGTTACAGCCACAATTATTACGTAACACCACTTTTTGAAACCTTAAGCACACTTTAAGGGATCTACAATGCTTGAGAATGTCAAGACCGCTTTGGAGCAAAGATCAAGCTTGTTGAAGCATGTGGTAGACTCAATTGTAGGTAAACTTTGGTGAAGGCCATAATTCCTATCATTTGAGTCTTGTAGTTGTTTGATTCAACGTGGATTGGTGTTGGCATCGTGGTTTTCTCCCTACAGAAGTGGGCTTCTATAGTTTCCAGTTTAAATGCTTCTTCATTGATTGCCTTTTGTTTTCTTATGAGATTTGTAGATTTGATAGTTCAATTGCTCAATTGATTGATGGATGAACTGTTCAATTGATGTTTGATTGATTACTAGTTGATAAACTGAATAAAACTCAGTTCTCTTATTCACTTGTTCAAAAAAGGAGAGATAAAAATAACCAGTACTTACAGCACTACCTAATTAAGAATTATATTTGCGGCAATTTTTCATGCTAATTAGAATGATCAATGACAATGAATGGTCTAATCCATAACATTTTCAGACGAGTTCATTTTGAGTATGCCCACATTCACTCGCACGTAAATTACCTCTGGTTTGAGCATGAATCTTATGGCATCTGATAAGGCTCCAACACTGAGCTGAGATATAGGGATTGGAGTTGGTCCCAGTCCTTTTTGATAAAGTCTATCACCCCAAAAGAACTGATCTCCGAAGAATGGAACTATGGTTGTTGGACACTGCATTTCATGATGTAGACATTAGGTAAAACCAACTACACTTCTTAGGTATAGCGTGTAGAAATGGAAATCGGTTCTCATAAAGCACAATATCAGTTTCAGGGAGGAGAAAATAAATTAATAAAAAAAGAACAGCCAATGTAATCATCAGATGAGGATAGTATAATTTAGATATAATCCATCAACATATTTTTATTAGTCCTCATTCAAGTGATAACTATTTTTGCCAAAGCAATTGGAGTCTTTGCCAAATTAGAATTGAAATGTACAATTGATCCAAAGCACTAGTTGCTTAGTGAATCACTAGTTCTTTGGCTATAGTCGTATAGCATATTCAAGTAATCCTCAAATTGAATATAGCATATTATGAGAGTACATTAAATAACAAATCTAAATAATTTGAACCATTGAAATTTTGGTTACATTTTTTTGTCAATATAAAATTGAAATATTTTTATACCTCCACAAACAATTTGTTATTTAAAATATTTGAACTACTCATGAAATAAAATTTAAGATAACAATTATGAATATGGTATAGTTTTGTAATTTTCTACCTTTTCTAACAAAAATTGTATTCATAAAAATAAAAAATTATTTTAATTTTTTTTGGGAACAATGGTAACGACTTAATTAATAAACAATCATTTTAATTTTTTAACAGTCTACTGCCACATAACTACCATCTCTTGTTGCCAAGAACTATCTTTGCAAATTGCAACCATTAGAATAATCAGTTTCCTAGACATAAAACACATTTTAGCCATGTTGAAACATCATAATTATACTGATATTATTCTCATATGCAACCAATATCTAAAACGAAAAACTATGAACAAGAATGTTACCCCAGCCCTTAGTCCTGTAGCTGTGGTTCCAGCGCCACCATGGTGTACCTGCATATTTATGATATATTATTTTCATTTAGTGATTTCTCACACATATCCGGTAATTTAAAATGCCTAAAAAAAATTGTGCATTAGTATAGCCTATGAAGCATGGGTACTTTGACAAGCATGTTGTATCCGTACTGGGCACTGGTACTTCATGTGGTACTTTTGCATATATACTGAGTACACGAAACATGTATCCAATTTTTTTTTTTTAATTTTTGTCGTACCACAGATGTACCTAATATATACTCAAGTCGTACCTCAATCAAAATAGTATTTTCTTCTAATACAAAGGTAAAATTAATTTCATTGGACTTTTTTTATTGTTATTATGCTTAGTATGATTTTAAAATTAAGCTATGGTTTGTACGTAATTTAATATAATGATATTTAATAATGGTTTAGATCTTTACTTTTGACATTAAATGTGAATTGTAGGTTGGATCGTAACAAACTAAATCATTTAACTAATTTTTGCATTACTCTAAATCAAAATTAAATATTTTTCACAAACATACCCCCCGGCACCCGTACCCGTACCCGTACCCTAATCCTACTTTTTTTTTTTTTTTAAGATTTTACCGTATCGCCGTACCCATACTCGTACACACACTTCATAGAGTATAGCAATTCCTGGCATGCATAATAGCATTTAAAAGATACAAAATGCAGTTATCTAGATGATATATCATATAACTTTAGATGTCTGTAAATTCCTCTGAATTTATATCTAAAGAAGTAATAAATAGAAAAACAAATAACAGGTTTGCTAATCTAAAGGCAGCTTGAAATACATCTCACCACAGCCAAACATTGAGGGAACAGCCAATCATGAGGGCAATCTACTAGACAAAAAACACTGTCCGGAATTCCTGGAACTGCAACACAAATTTGAAGTGAAATAGAAATCAGTTTGCTAAAAAACATGCCTGCTTTATAAGGTATCTCTTTTCTCAAAAAAATGAGGAAGGAAGAAAATGATAATCTTGGTTTTCGCATTAATTATGTTCTAAGAGAGATAGCAGATCGATGTCTAGAAGTAAAGGCGAAAAAACAGATAAAAAATCAAATTTCAAACTCACAATATGGTCAAAAATGTTGTGATAAAATTTTAAAAGAAAATTGGAAAATTGGTTGTAATACATTTCCTAAAAGAAAAGGATTTTCCAAAAAACGTAGAAAATATAAATAGAAACCTTGGAAAAAGAACAAAACTTTTTCAAAAAAGAAAAAGTATATTCGAAAAAAGAAACAAACAAGTGTTTCAAAAAAGAAGACTTGTAAATGTTACATTTGTAACGAGGAAGGTCACTATGCACCTGAATGCCCAAAAAGGGGAAAAAGTGCAAAGAAAATGATCAAAAACCTCGAAGAACAAGATTTTGAAATAATATATGGAGAAGAAATTTCTGATGAAGAAGAAATCTTATACGAAATTTCTAGTGATGAAGAAAGTTCAGATGAAAAACTAATCTTCATGATGACTACTAATAGTCAAGAAATATCTCAAGAAGAATTACAGGCAATTCGACTTGGAGATGTAATCGGGGAAGAAAAAACTTTTACCGACGAAGAATTAGCAAAATTCGAAAAAATGCAAGAAGTTGCTGTTCCAGAAATTTACAAACTTTCAAAATTTAACTTCTTTTCAGCAAGAGTGTTTAAACAATACAGTGGTAACACTCAAGCAAAATGATCAGAAGAAGGAAATATTGATATTCCTTTTTTTTATAAGAAAAAGGTAGCAAGATGGAAAAAGAAATATCCTGAAATTCAATATATTCATATTGGATTAATTCAAGTAACCATAACAGCCTTATTTCGCCAAGGGATAGATACTCCTATTTTGGCAGTAATTTTTGACAAAAGATTTTCCGACCCAATGAAAGCAATCATTGGAGGAATTCAGTATAATTTGGCTAATGGAGTAGTTTGGTTTAATGTTAAACCAAATTTCTTTATTTCCATAATAAAGCTCCTTTCCTTTTTAGTTTTGTAATTGGTATCAGAGCTTGGTGAAGAGCTTTTGAAGGAAGAGAAATAAAGCTCCTTTCCTTTCTAGTTTTAACTGCCGTATGATGTATATCAGATAAGATAAGTAATAATACATGAAAATTCCAGAAGGTTGAAATATAGAAAAATTGTGTTTCAAGAATTTTCAGAACCCAATAAAATGAAATGATACAAAATCACAGAACACATGAAGACAATGGCTTATAAATGAGTGTATTTGTCAAAAATGAGAGGATGGCATCAAAGACAAAATGTGAAGCAGAACTAAGGATGACATCAAAGGAGGAAAGGGTATTGAGAGACTGAGGAATTTCAATACACATCCCTAATCATTCTAGAATACTCAAGCAACTCTTCACCATTGGATAGGAAGATTAGAGATCTTCCCACTACATCGCAATATAATAGGATGTCAAGGTTTAACTTGTTGCATGATCATGTCATTAGTAAATTTTTCTTTAGCAATTATGTCACTGTCATTATCCAGGTAATCAACATGTAGAGCAATTACAATTGTATGACAGATCCTTTTGATTCTTGACATAAGGGTCATAGTGGGAGTGACAAACAGATTGATATAACAAAAGTTCTGCAAGAGATTTTACTTAGTATGCAATTTAATTTAAGAAAAATTCGTTTTGAACACCAATATGTTTTCATTCCGCGTATAGTGTAAAACTATAAGAAATGCCCTGAGAAGTACCAAATCAGATACAGGTCAATACAAGTACAGAACAGTTAACAGTTCAAAATGATACCAAGTTATTTTCTTGATTGAGGCAAAGAAGGAAACATGGGAAGAGGAAGATGCATCTATTTCTGGAAAGCAATATGGTCAATCATAGTTACCAATATCATATACAAGGTGAATGTATTGAAAGAGACATTTTAACCAAGAACTAGGCATCAATCATTTAACCAAAAAAGAGGGGAGGGGGGGGGGACACTCACGTGTACCAAGTCCTCCCCAACCTCGGTCAATTATTCCCCTTTGTCCTGTATTCTTCAACGCCTCCAAAATAATCTCTGTAGTTTTCTTGGGATCTTCAAGAAGCTTAACAAGCGATAAGTAACAAGCAATAAGTAACATATTGAATTAAAACCTCTCCAAAATTTCAATAAATAGAACACATAACATCTACCAACAATATAGCCAAGGCCTTGAACAAAAAGTTCACAGAAAATTCAGCACACACATCCGTACGTCAACACCAAACCCCATCACCACAATAAAATAAAACACCCAATAATTAATTCACAAAAATGAAGCAAATATACTGTGCAATGAACTCTCAAATGAATAGATCAAAAACAAGATGAGGCAAGAGATATGCAAGAAGTTATACTTCTTAATATTCACGTCATATTCATATAGCAAGAAAACAGTCTAGATTCACTGGAAAGGGAGATGATTCTTCAACACTAGAATCCATGACTAGGATACGATTAACGCCAAAATCTAATTACTTAATCGTCGTCAACTGCATGTATTTTTCATAAACAAATAAATTAAATCTATACCATAGTTTTACCATTTTGATTTGCTTTCCTGCATGTTGAGATAAAAACATAGGAATTTGCTTTGTCTCAAGTCTTATTTATTTATATTTTTAAATTTTCAAGTTCTTTAACTTTGTTTCTATAACATATGGCTCTCTTTCAAAATATTTATAATTTTTTTACTATGTCATTTACTTTAATTCTTGATTTGATTCTAAATTTCAAATGACTTGAATTGAATCTGATAGCCCTCACGCCAGTCTTACCAAGAATCCCAATTCACGAACCTTGATAAGCAGTCTTTCACTGAACTTGTGCCTCCAGCTACAGGCTGAAGTAGTTTACTCTTTAGCTTTCTTGATTTTACACCTTTGTGCAGTTAAATGAACAAATTATGAAAAAATATCATAACCAAATTGGTGATACCTTGATTTTTTTTCTTTCTTTATCTATTTGCTTCACTGCCTGCTTTAAAGCGTGACACAAATTTAATAGTGAACAAATTACATTCATAGAAATCCTTCATTCACTTTCCATTCCTTGACCAGCATAGCTGCTGAGCAATGACGCTCTAACTGAAGTATTCCACAAGTGGAAGGAAGGGCATACTGATTCAAAGTGGCTAAAATGGCATTCACTATGGAAGAAGCACATAACACCATCCTAACCACTAATGCAACCTTTATGACTCCATAGCTAACACCAAATGACCTAAAACCCGCTGCCACATGTATACAACTCATATGTAGTCCACCTCCATTGCAAATTCTGTGAGTTCCAACTGATTAAACATTCAAAATACAATGCAATTTTCATTGCTAGACCCATTAAATGCATCCAAGAAGATCAAGGTTAGGCAAATCTGAACACAAATGATGCAATGATAAACTATCAAAAATGTCAAAATATTGCTAAGTTAGACAAAATGCTTTTAAGTTCAAATAATCTGGAGAAAAATATAAATTCATTCATTCATTTAAAGTAAAAAACACATTAGGTAGATGAAACTGTTGTACTTGGTCATAACTGTGAGCTTGTTCCATCTTCTCCTCTTGCTTCACCTCTGGTTGCTTCTCCTTCAGTTTCTCTTCCTCCTCCGTTGTTAGTTTATTATCGTCGTAAGGCTCCTCCTCCACTGGTTGTCTCTACCCCTGTTGCTGATTCTCCTGCTTCTGACGACTCTGATTCTGCTGCACACCGATATCCTACTCGAGCACGTCATCCTCTAAACAGGTTGGGTTGATCTAATACATGTTTTTCTGTTTCCTATCGTACCTTTTTGTCTACTATTCATTCTTTTTTAGAACCTCAGTCATACAAGGAGGCCTATCAGGATCCTCATTGGGTTCAAGCTATGGAGGATGAGTTGTCCGCTTTACAGAAAACTAGTACTTGGGAGTTGGTTCTTTTGCCTGCTGGTAAGAATCTGATTGGTTGCAAATGGATCTACAAAGTCAAAACTCATTCTGACGGTTTTCTTGAGCGTTACAAAGCTCGTCTGGTTGCCAAATGTTTCTCACAGGAGTATGGTATTGATTATAAGGAGACCTTTGCTCCTGTTGCCAAGATGACTACTGTCCATACTTTGATTTTTGTCGCTACTGTTCGTTCTTCGCCTCTTTATCAGATGGATGTTAAGAATACTTTTCTTAATGGCCATCTCACTGAGGAGGTTTATATGCGTCCTCCCCCTGACCTTCCCCATTCCTCTGGACAGGTTTGTCGCCTTCAACGTACTCTGCATGGCCTGAAACAGTCTCCTTGTGCTTGGTATGATCGCTTTCAGACTGCTGTTACCGCGCTTGGGTTTCATCCTTCTGCTTCCGACTCTGCTTTGTTTCTGAGACATACCTCAGCTGGTTTTGTTGCTCTCCTACTTTATGTGGATGATATGATCATCACTGGCTCTGACTCTTCTGTTATCTTTGAGGTCAAGCAACATCTCCGCACCTTCAAAATGAAGGATCTGAGTCTATTGTAGTATTTTCTTGGTATTGAGGTTGCCTCTTCTCCAAAGGGCTAGTTTCTGTCTCAGGTCAAGTATGCTAATAAGGTTATTCACCGTGTCGGTCTTACTGATACTAAGGTATTTGATACACCTCTTGAGCTTAATGTGAAGCTCAACTCTACTGATGGTATCCCTCTGCATGATTCCACAATCTATCGCGAGCTTGTGGGCTGTTTAGTTTATTTGACTGTCACTCGCCCTGATCTTATTTATGCTGTTCATGTGGTTAGTCAGTTCGTTTCTGCTCCTTGCTCTACCCATTGGGCTGCTTTGGTTCGCATTCTTCGCTATCTCCGAGGTACCATCTTTCAGGATTTACTATTGTCCTCTACTTCCTCTTTAGACTTGGTGGCCTATACTGATGCTGATTGGGCTGGTGATGTTAATGATCGCAAGTCCACCTCTGGTTTCTGTATGTTTCTTGGCGATTCCTTGATCTCCTAGAAAAGCAAGAAACAAACTGTTGTTGCTCGCTCTACTACCGAAACTGAGTACTGTGCTATGACTCATGCTACTGTTGAGCTTGTTTGGCTTCGTTGCCTTCTCTCTGATTTGGTTGTCCCTCAGTTTTCTCCGAACTCACTATTGTGACAACCGCAATACTATTCAAATTGCCCACAATACCGTCTTCCATAAACGGACGAAACACATTGAGATTGATTGTCACTTTGTCCGACAGAATCTGCAGTCTGGCTCTTTCTTGCTTCCTTTCGTCTCCTCGGCTTTGCAACTTGCAGACTTCTTCACCAAGACTCACACTACCGCTCGGTTTCAGTTTCTTCTTAGTAAACTCTCAGTGTTTTCTGCTAAAATACCTTAAGTTTGAGCGGAGATGTGAGAATATATTGTGTAACTTACGACTATTATGTAAATATGGAATTAAGTTGCTATGTAATTATGGAATGCTATGCAAATATGGAATTAGGTTTGTATTTCCTATTCTAGATTAGGCTTAGAATTCCTATAAATATTGGTTGTAATCTTTGTATTATTTACAAGTTGAATATACAGATCATTCAGAAAAGCTTACAATAACATGAAGGATTAAACCCTAATAATCTAATGATTGGTAGCCAAAAGAATAACTACACTTGCGAATGCAAATTATATTTCTACATAGTTTTAAGGGGATCACCATACCATGCTCCCAAAACCAATATATATAGGTTGAGGTCCTTTTTTAATCCATCGAACAAAATCTTCAGGAGGTTGATAATTTAACCCAAGGTTTAGGAAACAATAACCACCAACATCAACCAGGGGACCCCAATCTGCACGTTAGTCAAATGAAATCAATCTTTTAGTGAGTTGTTACTATACAAATCATAGATATTTCTGTTCTGCATCCAAAAAAAAGAAATCACATGGAGTACAAGGCTTGGATGTAGCAGTAGATATGACAATCATATTGGGAACTAAAAAAATATCTCTTTACATGACAAGATTTTAGCATCAATCACAAAATTGAGCAAATTTGTACCATCATTTAGAGTGCACAAGTTGCAT
Source organism: Camellia lanceoleosa (assembly GCA_025200525.1). Classification (NCBI taxonomy): domain Eukaryota; kingdom Viridiplantae; phylum Streptophyta; class Magnoliopsida; order Ericales; family Theaceae; genus Camellia; species Camellia lanceoleosa. The sequence goes on from CM045761.1 coordinate 149,597,344, forward strand.
TCGGAGAATGTAAAACATTATTAATATAGATTCATCTCATAGGTTGCGTTTGGGGGACTCAAGAAGTGTCACTGAAGTATAAGATAAGTGTCAATAAAGTATCCAATATTTTGAATTAAATTTTTCATTAAAACATGTAAAGAAGTGTCAAATGTACTTTTAGGAGTGTCAACAGAGTGTCGTGTCCAACATGACACGCCTCCTTCATAGAAGTGTATGTGCTTCTTAGTCTAGAACAAATGCTATACTAGTAAATATAATTATAAATCCTACCATATAGTCCAGTATAGGGGAAGCAATGTGAATATATGTGGTGAACTGACAACAATAAAACAAGCCACGAATATGGAAGACAAGTAAGCTCCCTTGAACACCACTCTATGGAAGCTAAATTAGAACCAAAGAGGTGCAAGTAAAATTATTGAGAAATGGGATAATGCGTAACCATCAAAAGACTTATTGACCAAGCATTCAGTAATAAGCTTGACATGCATCTGCCCATAACGATGCAAAGAAAACAGGCTAAGAAGACAGCTGTGTTATTATGTTTGATGTCGATCATTTGCGGTGGGCACAATAGGATGAGGATTTTTTAGGAGGTGGAGCAACCTCTGTTTGGAATAAAAAGAGGAATGTTTCCCCATCCCTTGATGATATTTATAATTTCAGTGACTTTTGGGGGAGGAGTATCTGTATAGCAGATTTTTCTTTTGGTGTTTTGCTCTCTAGTTGTATGCGGGTGGCACCCACTCCAGACTTGTTAATAAGACTTTATTTGTCAAAAAATAAGATAGTTATGCAAGTAAATGACTACATTAGAAATACAAAAAATTAGACACCATTGGAGGATGTCCTTCAGGCATTACAGAAGAAATGTACAATATCATCCTTACCACTTGGCTTTGGCACAACATGGGGACTCCACATATAGGCTGTTGGCAAATAAGATATTGACCCATGGTACCAACTGAAGTATGCAATAGGAGCAAGCTTCAACTTCTTTGTCCTTAAGTCATTAATAAATCCCCTTATGCCCCACCATATCAGTAAATCAACAACTATATATGATAGCTGGACCCAGCAAGAAAAAATTAGAGAATATTTCATTGGTAAAATTTAAGTCAAAGCTCTTAAATTGGGAAATCAAATGCAGAACAAATTATCAGACAAGAACATACCCAATAACCAGCGCTTTGGGGTACACGTATCAATGGATGGGGAAATTCATTTGTTGGCCTGCCTATTGAAAAAGGATGTAAGAGGCCATTGTCTATTGAAATTAAAAAAAATAAAAATAAGGATCAGAAAAAAGGTTTGACACAATCTAACCAATGGTTAGAATTAAAATCATATGACTTTCAAAATCAATAAGTGCACATTGGCTCGGCACTGGGCATTTGTTTTTCATTTTAAAGTGCCAATATCACATATTGGGACACGTTGCACATTCTAGGAAATGTGCAAGTGCACACAAGTATCCTTTCTCCTGCTTTCCATATTTCCATGTTGAGGGAGGTAAAAATTGTCAGTCCTAGCAGAAAGTACAAACAGTTGCACCCCAGACATCTTGTCACACCAAACAAAGATCTACAAGCAGTGGTGTAGAAAATAACATATATAAATTATCCTAAATTTTGAAGAAAGAAAAATTTTGCTTACAGCTAATGGTGTTGTTTTTAAACTTTCTGCTACAACAATTTTTCAGTAAGATTTGTTAAATATAAGACCATGACCGATAACTTGAGAAGTACAGACACTCAACACAAACATGCCAACATGACATGTTCAAAAAAAAATGTTAGATACGACAAATGTATGTCAAGAAGTTTCGTATTTGAGATTAAGAAGTGTAATAGATCCTTCAGCTAGAGATCATGGGTTGAGATTTGAATTTCATAATCAATATCTCATTAATTGAGATAGTATGTTGATGATTAATTTAGCAGCTGTTTACAAATTTATAGCATCCGCTATTTCAGATTATCTTTTATTTTATTTATTTATTTTTATTGGCAGTGGGGTGGCCGGATCAAAACCCGACTAATCCCCAAGGGTGCACAGGCCCTCGGCAAGGAGTTTCTCACAAGTGCACCATGGTTAATTCAAAGGTTTTCCCCAAGTCCAATGGCCCCAAGGATTTGTTAGCACCTAAGAGGCTCCCAAGACCCAAGGCCTTGCCACTAGGCCAACCCCTTGACAGAAGGGTATTACTGACTGATCATCTTCACAACCCTTACCATGTGGGGTTGGGGACATAACATATGCAGCCATCACAGTATAACACATTGAACATCCAAAATTTTCCTCATTATATTAGAGCAAATAAAACAAAAGTTCCCCAAGTAAATTAAGCCTGCACCAATTACCAAGCAAAAAACAACTTCAGAAAGTAACAATGAGTTCAGTGCTCATTAACAAACTATAAATGTCATCCAAAACAAAAATAAACATGAAAAATAAAAAGAAGGCCAGATTTCCTTTCAAAGTGGCAAAATATATTTCTTGTAACATTACCCTAAAAAACATGGAAAAATCACAAACATTACAGAATTCAAGGACAAAATTTTTAACTAATACTCACGTCCAAGGAATTGTGAAGAAAATGTGGAGGGGTACACCAAGAGCTTCAGCAACATGTGCATGTCCTGCAAGCCAGAAGGACATATTAAATGCTTGGGGTGCACTAATCAGGAAAAGATATTTAGTGCTTATGAAACTTACTTAACTTTTTAGTCCTTATGAAACTTGTTTAACTTCTTATCATTATCAGTTATTTAACAAAATAAAAGTTAAGCCTTCCTTTAGTCATTATTAGCACTGAGTGCTTCTATTTTACCTGTAAATATTTGGGAATTTTTATAATAGGCACTGGAGCTTTTGGTTCCCATTTCTTTTCCAAGTTATGAACATAGAAAATGAATATTTTGTTATTATCGTCATATGATATACAAAATAAGTGTATTTATTTCTTGTCATGTCCCTATTGTGCTCATGCCCTAAGTATTTGAAAATAGCCTCATCAACGTGTCTATATCATAATGTATCCATGTCCATACATCTTAAACATTGACACAGCCAAAAATCTATACAACCAACTTTCAAAATTTTGGTTTTAGTTTTAGTTTTATTTTTTTCCCCCAGGTAACAAGCTGTTTGCATTTCTTCAAGGACACACTGGCAATGACCTTTAGTGTGGGAGGGCACAACTCAAACTTAAGACTCCCAGTTCCCAAGGCAGAATCCTACATATCTTGTCCACCCCTCAGGATTAGCTAAACTTACTATTTTTATTAAATAAATAAAAAGTTGGCAGAAATAATACTTTAAGAAGGAAGAAAATAAATAAATGAGCATTACAAATTCAATTTGTCCGAACTCACCACAGGCAAGCGGATTTGCAATAATTGCCTGAGCTCTAAAAGCCTGACCAGTTTCTATATCTGGTTCAGTACATGCTGGAAGAAGAGATTCAATAATGGCCTTTATTTGCTTTCTCTGCATCAACATTTCTTCTGGTGCAGATGGAATTAAACCTTTATTCTTGGCCATATCTAAAATTGTGGCAAAAAAAAAAAAAAAGAAGAAAAGAAAAGTAAAGAAGAGAGAGAGAGCGAGAGAGAGAGAGAGAGAGAGAGAGAAGGCAAGGAAAGAAAGCACAGCTTAGTTCGTCTGAAGTATTGACGGTATCAAACATGTTTAATACATTCTAGAAACAGGTTCAGAATTGGCAGTATGAAGTCTAATCTAAGGAGGTTGAAATCTCAAGATTGTAATAAGAGCTGCAGTTAATGGCATATTATTGATTTGAACAAATCATTGGTCATAAAGAACTGGGCTCTGCACATACATCAAAACCAAATTAAAAACAAATAAATAAGAAATAATGATACAATGCATTTCGCCGCAAGTTCCTAAAGGTCGCATAAGATTAAAAACTAATCCAAGTAAAACAAAATCTGGGGCCTAGAATAGAAAGTGGCAACGGAAAAAGGTAATGCATATTAAGAAAACAAATTGAAAAAAAAAAATGAAAGTCAAGGACGTCTTACATCTTGCCAAAGCCCGAGAATCACCGCCCAAAGGGTAAAAGTCTATTCCAGCTGACTTTACAAAAGTGGAGAAGTTAACATGAGTTGCCAACCTAACATGATGACCAAACTCCTGCAGGTAAACACAGAATCAGCTTACATCAAAACAAACACAAACGTTAATATATATATATGAATAACAACAACAATAATGAAAAATACTGGTAATAGTATCTTCCTCACGTAAAAAAAGAAGTGGAGGATACATGAGATTAACCTAGGTACCTGATTTTTTGCACTGCAGAATGTAAAATAAGACATTTATTAAATACAGTACTAAGATTAGGCATTAGAGCCACATAATACAAGTTTGCACCATTTTTCTTCCTTTCTCTGCTTCTTGTTGCTCCCCACTTGTTTTAAATACTTAGATATACTCAACTGGGGCTTCAAACTTTTAAGATTCAGGCTTGATTTTGCCATCTATGATTATGGTTCTTCTTGGTGCTGATGCTGGTTGCTTCAGATAAACATAACTGGTTGATTTAAGGTACTTTTCTTCATTTTTGTGGTGATTTATTGTTATACCATGGGTGGGAATTACAAAGATCCTCCATGCCACGCTTTTGGGAGGGACCAGTGAAAATCAACAAACTAGCAACTAGTATTGCTATGTTATTTGTACTATCATTGAACCAACAAATATAGCCCGTTGTTTGCTTTTTCTTATGAATTATATATTGCACTTGAGTCAAACATACCTGAAGCCTCTTTGCCACAGCCAAAAAAGGCTGAACATCTCCTCTTGTCCCAACCACAACCATAGCAATTTTCAATTTTGGAACTGATTTATTAAATTCGGTGGTGACGTGATCAATATTACAAGGTGGACCTTCAATAGACTTAGGTTCTGACATTTTTGAAGCAACAGGTGCACTCTTAGATAGATCAAGCTCCAATGTACTGTCATTTTGAATCTTTACCAGGTTCAGAATGAAATTTTCCTGAGAACAAACATAAGGGGAAAAAAAATAATAAAAACTTAATATACTAATACACTAAAAACACAGGACTTCTACGGGAGGACAGAAGTGATAAACATGAGTAGTGAGTTTCTCGAGTAACTACTTGACGGAAAGCTTAGCTTAAAGCATATTTACAAGATATAACAAACAATAAAATCACATCAACTAATCAGCATTCAACCAATAAAGAGAAAACAACATATGTAGAGATGAATCAGCTTTTACATGAACCGTATGACATGTGCTCCTCTCTTCCTTCCAAGGTACCAGTGATGACACAATATGACAAGGGTATCAGATATGTGTCCAACCTTAATACCCAAATCTGGTACCTGAAACCTACATTTGATCATGGAAAAAGAAAAAGTTGTGCTTCTCACGCGTGTAGGGAAATAAAAATTCCTTTTTTCCCATTGAATTCATCTTATGTCAAGTATACTTTTAACTAATAGCAGCATACTACACTACAGTTTAATGCACAAGCACAATCAATGTATTTGAATGTGGAGGAAACGCACACATGTACCAATACCCAACTTTTGGATACATATTCTGTGAGAATATTATTGTAATTATAGAAATATATCAATTAGGTTGATTGTATATTTTAGATTGATTGTGTAAATATTAGATTGATTGTATAGGATTATTATTTCCTATTTCAAATTAGGTTTAGGATTGCTATATATATCGGTTGTAATCTTTGTATTAGCAACAATTCAATATACTGAAATCATTCAGAAATCTTACATGGTATCAGAGCTAAGTGCGAAACCATAACAGAAATGGCAACTGGTTCTCTGGTTTTGAGCTTTGGTTCGATCGATTCCTCTGATTTTGTTCTCTAGCTTTGATTGAGTTGATCCTCTGTCTCATCAATTTTGTGCAACCGATTTGAGTTTGAATCAAGACCTATCAATCGCAACCCAACCCCTCTGAGTTTGGTTCGCGTCTGATTTGTGATCGTCAGCTATTGTTGATAGTGATTTTTTGGTTCAAAGTCTTTGGGTGATCTTTGGAGTCACGTTTTTCATCGGAATCTCGACTTCGGTTGTCGCTGGAGTTCCTACATCAGTTCAGTAGCCTCTCTGGTTTGACTTCATCGCGATCTCTCTCTCTTACTGTTTCTTGCCTGTTCACGACCTGGTTCCCTATTGCGACATCTCTCTCTCTTGTTCTCTTTGAGTTGTGACCTCGTTCTAGTTCTCTCACTTGTTCTAAGTTGTGATCTAGGTGTTCCTCTTTGACTGTGATGTGGACAAATCTTGTCTAGATCAAACAAGTTTTTAGATTATTACACTTTGATCACAACCGTACAAATCTTGTGTTTCTGTGGTTTTGGCATTCTTTGGGTTTATTACATTTTGACCCATCAGTTTGTAGTTTATTACACTTCAGTCCATCAGTTCTCTTTTCAATCTCTGGTTCGTACCAATGTCAACGGCTAAGATTATTAGGCCTAAAAATAGGCCACTGGCTTAAGATAAGTGTGCTTTCTGCCATCAGAAAGGTCTCCTTTGCCTGTGTCTGCCTCGTCTTCCCAGCAGTTTCCGATCTAATTCCGCGCCCCTCTTTTAAGTACCGTTCGGCCTCCCCCCAGTTCTACTGCATTTGCTCCGACTCCTGATCCTGATTTGGCTTCCTTGAGTGCTCAGATTAGTCAACTTCAGTATACACTGTCTACCTCTCAGCCATCCCTGTCTATCTCCATTGTTTTCTCTCTTCATTCAGGTTTGTTTGAGTCTTCTTCAGATATCTCTTCGTCTGTCTAGATTTTTGACTCTGGTGCCTCTCATCATATGACTCCCCATCTCTTCTTACTTTAAAATTATACTCCTTCTCCCTTTCCTATTACTATTTATGCTGCTAATGGGTCTAATATGTCTGTGATATCTGTTGGGTCTATTCTACTATCTGCTATGTCTGTTATCTCTATTCCATAAGTCCTTTATGTTCCTCAGTTATCTGTCAGTTTATTAACTATCAATCAGCTTGATACCTCTAGTTTTGATGTTATCTTTTCTTCTTCTATCTGTTATGTGCAGGATCGGATGTCCAAGCAACAGATTGGGAACAACTATAGAGTTGTAGATCTCTATGTGGTGGAGAGCTTGCATTTGCCTCTAGCAACCTCTCTGACTACTTTTTCCTCTTTTTAGTTAGATTCTTTGTCCAATCCTTTCTACTTGTGGCATTCTAGATTAAGGCATTTGTCTGTTGACCGCTTACGATCTTTAGCTCAATCAGGTATATTGGTTAAAGTTTCTCCTAGTGAACTTACTGAATGTCAGGGTGTAAACTTGCCAAAATGACAGCCTTACTTTTTCGTAAAAGTACTTCTATCTGATACACCGTTTTCTTTAGTTCATAATGATGTTTGGGGCCCTTCTCCTGTTCTCACCAAAGAAAGTTCTGCATACTATGTGTCATTTGTTAACGACTTCATCCGTTATACTTAGGTTTATCTTATAACTCATAAGTCCGATTTCTATAAGATATACCATATCTTTCAATCTATGATTACTACTCAGTTTGGGTCTACAATTAAAGTGTTACGGTCTAACTTGGGTGGGAAATATTTTAAAAATGAGTTCGGCCAGTATTTGGCCAATTTGGGTACCATTCACCAAACTTCCTGTACAGATACACCTGCCCAAAATGGTTGAGCCGAGCGTAAACACCGTCATCTCCTTGAGACAGCTAGGTCTCTTCTTCTTTCTACCTCAGTTCCAGCTCCATTTTGAGGGGAGGCAGTTCTTACTGCTGCCTTTTTTCTCAACCACATGCCTACTTCCCTTCTTTCTAATCGGTCTCCTTATGAGAGTTTGTTCTCCCAAATTTCTAATTACTTCACCCTTCGTGTGTGTTAGTTCTGCCTGTTTTGTCCTTCTTTCCAGCAAAGATCGGACCAAACTTAGTGCCTAGCCTGTCTCTATGTCTTTTTGGGTTATAGTCTTACTCAGAAAGGTTATTGGTGTTACGACCCTGTTTTTCGTCGTCTTTATGTCTGCCGTCATGTTTCTTTTCTCGAACATTGGCCTTGCTTTCAACTTCCTCCTATCACTGCTTCAGTTTCTAAGGCAGATTTGGTTCATATTGATCCATTTCCTTTTGAGGTCCCTCCTAATGAGTACATCTCTACTGTTTCCCTTGAACTTGTTCCCTTTTCTCCTCCTTCTCCCCAGCCTAGTCCTCCTCATTCTCCTCCGTTGTTAGTTTATTCTCGTCGCCAGGCTCTCCCTCCACCAATTGTCTCTGCTACTACTGCCGATCCTCCTGCTTCTAACGACTCTGATCCTGCTACACACCAATATCCTACTCGAGCGCGTCATCCTCCAAAGAGGTTGGGTTGGTCCAATACATGTTTTTCTGCTTCCTATCGTACTTTTTTGTCTGCTATTCATTCTTTTTCAGAACCTCAGTCTTATAAGGAGGCTTGTCAAGATCCCAATTGGGTTCGAGCTATGGAGGATGAGTTGTTTGCCTTGCAGAAAACTAACACTTGGGCGTTGGTCCTGTTACCTGCTGGCAACAATCTGGTTGGTTGCAAATGGGTCTATAAAGTCAAGACTCATTCTGATGGTTCTCTCGAGAGATACAAAGCTCACCTCGTTGTCAAGAGTTTCTCGCAGGAGTATAGTATTGATTATGAGGAGACTTTTGCTCTTGTTGCCAAGATGACTATTATTCGTACTTTGATCTCTGTCACTGTTGTTCGTTCTTGGCCTCTTTATCAGATGGATGTTAAGAATGCTTTTCTTAATGACCATCTCAAAAAGGAGGTTTACATGCGTCCTCCCCTAGTCTTCACCATTCCTCTGGATAGGTTTGTTGCCTTCGGTGTGCTCTATATGGTCTGAAACAACCTCCTCGTACTTGGTATGATCGCTTTCAGACTGTTGTTACTGCGCTTGGATTTCATCCTTGTGCTCAGGACTCTACTTTATTTTTTCTCCACACCTTTGCTAGATTTGTTGTCTTATTACTATATGTGGATGATATGATCATCATTGGCTCTGACTCTTCTGCTATCTCTGAGGTCAAGTAGCATCTTTTCTGCACCTTTGAAATGAAGGATCTGGGCCCCTTACAGTATTTTTGGTATTGAGGTAACTTCTTCTCACAAGGGCTACTTTTTATCTCAGGCTAAGAATGCCAATAAGGTTGTTCATCGTGCCGATCTTACTGATACTAAGATTTCTGATACCCCCATTGAGCTTAATGTGAAGCTCACCACTACTGATGGTGTTCTTCTAGATGATCTTACTTTATATCGAGAGCTCGTGGGTTGCTATCTGATGGTTACTCACCCTGATCTAGCCTATGTTTTTCATGTGGTTAGTCAGTTCGTTTCTGCTCCTCGTTCTACACATTGGGTTGCTTTGGTTCGGATTCTTTGCTATCTCCGGAGTACTATATTTCAGGGTTTACTGTTGTCTTCTACTTCCTCTTTGGACTTGGTAACTTATGCTGATTCTGATTGGGCTGGTGATGTCACTGATCGCAAGTCCACTTCTAACTTCTGCATATTTCTTGGTGATTCCTTGACTTCTTAGAAGAGCAAGAAACAGACTGTTGTTGCGCCTTCCACTGCCGAGGCTAACTACCGTGCTATGGCTCATGTCACTGCTGAGATTGTTTAACTTCGTTGTGTCTTGACTGATTTGGGTGTCCCTCAGTCTTCTCCGACCTCCCTTTACTGTGATAACCGCAGTGCTATTCAGATTGCACATAACATTATCTTTCATGAGCAGACGAAGCACATTGAGATTGATTGTCATTTTGTATGTCAGCATCTGCAGTCTGGCTCCATCTCGCTTCCTTTCGTCTATTCGGCATTGCAACTTGCTAATTTCTTTACGAAGACTCATACTCACTTTCAATTTCTTCTTCCCAAAGTCTCAATGTTTTCTGCTAAAACACCTTGACTTTGGCCGGGGGTGTGAGAATATTATTGTAATTATGGAAATATATCAATTAAGTTGATTGTATATTTTAGATTGATTGTGTAAATATTAGATTGATTGTATAGGGTTATTATTTCTTATTTCAGATTAGGTTTAGGATTGCTATATATCGATTGTAATCTTTGTATTAGCAACAATTCAATATACTGAAATCATTCAGAAATCTTACAAATGCATCCTAAGGCTTCAAGTTTGGGAGAAATAATGATGATGATAAGAAATATTATAGTCATGAACCGTAAAATATGTGCATCCTAAGGCTTTGAGTTTGGATACATATTCATACATCCTAACAACTAGACACACACCCTCACCTGATACTCATACTAAGCCCGTGTACTATAGATCATGAAATAATGATGAGAAATATTTATAATAGCATAATTCTTGCTCCAGAACCAATAGCTAAGTGGTCCAGAATATCATACCACTAAATAACATCATCTACAACAAACTCATCAAGAGATAGCAACGAAAACATTAGGAATCAACAAACAAAACGTGCATTAAACTGATAAAATAATCCCATCTATGCTTGTTTAATTAGGGATTTAAACATGTCAAGACACCACTTCGTAAAAATAACATTAAAATGTGTAATCTTCAAATTAAACAGGTCATTCGTGTCAACTTCATGTTATGTAGGTTCAACGCTGATCTAACCTGATTATTTATCGTGTCATCGTGTTGTGTCACAATCGGGTTCGTGTCAAAAAATGGCTAACCCTAACCCGCTAAGTTCATGTACGGTTAACGTGTCATGTTGGAAATTCTCACCCCTAATGTTTATGATATACATATGTATTTGTAAACCATTGTTGATTGTTTTTTATGTATTTGTGTAGAGATGTGAAAATAGAATGCATAAACAGTTGAATACTTCAATATATGCAGTCAATGTTATGATATTCACCTTCTCAAGGTCTGACAGTCTATCCATAAAGAGATTTTTGTGAGAGCCCTCAGGTGCAGTGATGCAATGGTCCAAACCTTTAAGAAATTAATACCACAATATCAGCGAACACATAAAAACAACAATACAGCCCAAAAGAAAAAAGGAACAGTTCTAAACCACATAGAAGTGGTTCAAGCTATCAAACCATAACTAAAGTCAGGCGCTCAGATATAAATCTGTGGCATTGAAACAAGTGAGTCATAACATTTTAAGGCTACACCACCAGAGAGTTTGAATTTTTATTCACTAATACATGAATTTTTTTTCTTAGGAAGTTACTTTTGGTTGTCAAGCGTTAAAGCCTCTTTTTTTTTGATGATGAATTCAAGCGTTAAAGACATTTGATTTCAATGGATTGTAAATTGAATATAGTGGTGGTGGTGGGTTGAAGACGGCAGTGTTTGACACAGTGGATGGGAGGAAGACAGTGTAATGGTAGGCGGGTATAAAAGTCCTTTTATATTATCCGTTCATAGTGTTAATTGTGCACTTTAATCTCAAACCAGAAATTTTGCAGATTTTTAAATGATATAGGGTCAAAGAAGATTTCACTCCAACTTTTTACAGACAGTTTAGAGAGTTTATATTACTTGTGGGAATGGGATAAACTAAAAGATCTAGCACACTTATTTTGAAGGTGAATTTCAATATGAAGAAAGTGCTATAATTATTTGGATTGGTAAGCTTAATGTTAGATCTCCACATTCATAAATGAGAAAAAAAATATATATATATATATATATATAACAAAATAAAATAAATCAAACAAAAATTGCATGTAACCAACCCCTCCAAATCCAAGGTAAACAAGTAACACTCAACTCCTTCGATTGAGAATATTGAAGAACAGCGATGACTGCTGCAGCGGATTTGTCAGAAATCTAACTGTTCATTTTTAGACTTACTCTCCACTACCATTGCACTTATCCTCTCATCCTCTGCCCCCATTGAAAGCACTAGCACCAAGAAGAAGGCAAAGACAGGACACAGAAACTCAAAACCCATACATTTGAATTTCCCAATTCACCCAAAAAATGACAATGGAAGAAGGCAAAGACAGGACCCAGAAGTTCAAAAGCCTTCAAAAATGGTTCTTGAGATCCAAATTTTGAAAGTTTCCCAAGGTGAGAGCTGGAAACGTGAAAGAATCCAAAAAACTCAAATCAGAATGAATCTAAGATGTCAAGCTGTATTTCATAAATATATATATACCAAACAAAGAAAACAAGGTTAGAGCTGGAAATGTGAAAGAATCCAAGAAAGTCAATGGAAGTTGAGTACAAATCAAAATCTCAAGCTGTGTTATTCCATATATAAATAACTAACCCAAACATGGTTGGAGCTGGAAGAGTGAAAGAATCAACTAGAGATTTTGATTTATACATTACTATCAATCATTGACTTTGGCTTTAAAGCAACCACAAACTCATCCCCACTCCAAATTGAAAGAACAGATAAGCATTAACATCACCATCACAAAAGATAGAAACAGAACTATATTTATATCTACAAATAACAACTTTACAAGAAACACAATAAATAAATAGCCAAAATAACAATCAAATTAAACTTCTCAAAATGACCTGTTCAAAATTAGAAACTCGATTGAAGGCATTAATTTTGGGTCTTTTGAATATGTAAATGGGGCAGGGGGAGGGAAAAAGAACCCTAACTTTGGGAAGTTGGTTATTTGTTTCCCGGGAAAGTACACTGGAGGCAGAACTTGAAGATGGATGTGGTGGTACGCGAAGCTTCGCGCTGATGGGTTTTGGAGGAACATTGACATTTTTGTATTCGTTTTGGAGGGTTTTTGTAAAAGCCCTTTGTTTTGAACTTTTCAGGGTACAGGGGTCGACCGTTTGGTTTTTGCAATAGCATGCAGTGCCCGCGATTTTATTATTTACGATCAAAAATGGTTTTTTTTTTTTTTTTTTTTTTTTTTAAGTTTTAAAATTAGATAATTTTTATGTAGATAATGTTTTAGATAAAATTATAAGGGAATTTTGTTTAAGGTTCGTATTATTAAAATTTTATATAATAAATGATATGTAATATTTTCATATTAGTAAGGGTCTCTCAATATTTTTCTTGAGAAATTTTCATTCAAGAGAAATTTCAAATCTTGTTTGAAATTTCAATGATTTGCTCAATTTTTTTGATTTTTTTGTATTTTCAATTTTTTTTGTGTTTTAAAATTTCTTTGATTTGAAATTTATCTAATTTACTCACAATTTTTACTGTGCTTTGACCAATTTTCTCTAACTTAATTTCTTCTGTATTTTGACCAAATGAGAATGTATAAAGAGAGACCGTTTAAAATCACCAATTCTCTACACAACTTCCATAGCTGCAATTACAGGAGTTTCAACACCTCTTCAATCAAACCTTCATTTCTCTCCATTTTCATCACCTTTGCGTGTTTCTTTCTCTAATCTCACTTCCACCATACCCAAAAAATCCAAACCCTACCCTAACCACCACCACTCTCTTATCTTTAACCATTTTCAAATCCGCCATAGTGTCACCGTCAAAACTTTTTGGCGACGAATTTCGATCTCTCTAGCAACACCACCTTGGAAATCAAAATCAAGTCAAAAGAAATTTTAAATAACCAAGCAGACAACACATCCTCATAGTGAAAATGAACAAGTATTAAGGTCTCGTTTGGCAAGTGACTTTTTAAGCCAAAAAGTCATTAAAAAAATTAAAAAGCCAACAACCCATACCAAAAAGTCAAAAATTCTCTTTTCTCTCTACTTTTTGCACATCTTTTCCTAAAAAATCAAAAAGTCATCCCAAATATACTAGTTTTTTTTAGCTCATATTTTAGTCAAATAGCCAAAAAATTACTAAATTAGCCTGTTTCCAAACGAGGCCTAAGAATGCAAAACAATTGCAAAGTCTAACAAATTAAATAGCTAATGCAACATAGTAAAAGAAATATAAACAAATTAAACAATATCAACACTAACTCAATTCACATCAAATTCAATAAATCATGCAAATAGAAAAAGAAACCCAGTGAATAATCGAGCAACAACAGAAGCACAATGAGAAGATTGATAGTGAGACCTACGATGAAATCGACGCCACGTCAGAGAAGCGAGCAAGAGAAATCACGATCAACTATGTCAAGAACATGATAAATGTTAGACAATCATATGGGAGAGAGATGAGAGAGGATATAGATGAGGGACTTTAGGCTACGAAAAGAAATATTGTGAATCTCTCTCATTACTAAAAGTTAGAGAAGGATGTTAGATTAAATTTCCCAAAATTATATTTGAGATCCGAATTCTGTTTTTAAGTTCTTATTTCTAGTTTATTTTCTTAAATTCACTTAATTTATATACATATAAAAAAATAACATATTTGTTGGGGGAGGGGGGTGTAAATGCAAATATATATTGCAAAAAATAATATTTTTTTCATAATTTGTTGTATTTAATAATTTTAAGGGAGCTTTTTCCATAAATCTATCTTTAATTACTTATGTTCCATTCAACCCATATTCTTTTTTACTATTCCATTAGGTCCTATTTGAGATAAGAAGACCAAAATACCATTTTCATCTACTTATGTTCTATTTAGTTCATATTATTTTCTTATGTTTCAATAAGTCCTATGGGTGACATAATTACCAAAATACCCCTAATGTATCTACTTATATTCTATTTAGTTCATATTATTTTCTTATGTTTCAATAAATCCTATGGGTGACATAATTACCAAAATACCCCTAATGTGAATGTTCACACCGTCAATGTGAATGTTTATAGTACAATGTGAATATTCACATTGACATGTTAACATTCATTGATAGGAGTGTAAAATGTGAATATTCACATTGACATATTAACATTCACATTGATAAGACAATGTGAATATTCACATTGACATATTAACATTCACATTGATAGGAGTGTAAAATTAGCCAATGTGAATATTCACATTGACATGTTAACATTCACATTGATAAGAGTGTAAAGACAATGTCAATATTCACATTGACATATTAATATTCACATTGATAGGGTGTAAATGACAATGTGAATATTCACATTGACATATTAACATTCACATTGATAGCCATTTTTTATAATTCTTTTTAATTTTTTCTACCAAAATTTTATTATTTTCCACAAAAAGACATTGTGTCTAATTCTACATTCCTATCAATGTGCATGTTAACATGTTAACGTGAATATTCACATTGTCCATGTCAATGTGAATATTCACATTGTCAAATTTTATACTCTTATCAATGTGAATGTTAACATGTTAATGTGAATATTCACATGAGCCAATTTTATACTCTTATCAATGTGAATGTTAACATGTCAATGTGAATATTCACATTGTCAGACTAATTTTATACTCTTATTAATGTGAATGTTAACATGTCAATATGAATATTCACATTGTCCCAATTTTATACTCTTATCAATGTGAATATTAACATGTCAATGTGAATATTCACATTATTAATGTGAATGTTAACATGTCAATGTTAATATTCACATAGTAGGCTTTTGCCAATTTTATACTTTTATCAATGTGAATGTTAACATGTCAATGTGAATATTCACATACCAATTTTATACTCTTATCAATGTGAATGTTAACATGTCAACGTGAATATTCACATTGTCTCAATTTTACACTCTATTAATGTGAATGTTAACATGTCAATGTGAATATTCAAATTGTCAACCAATTTTACATTCCTACCAATGTCAATTGTAAAATATAAATGTTCACATCATAAATTGCTAACTGCTCAAAAAATATTTATAAGGGTATCAAAATTAAATATCAGGGCATAAGTGTCCAAAAAAATAGTGTAAATCAAGAAAAAAGACTTTATGGAATAAAACTATACATACAAAATGGGTTAAAAAATTTCTTCATGGACTTCTTGGGCTAAAACACTTCTAAATAGGATTTATCAATAATTTTCCCTAATTTGAATGTTTTTTAAATATATTTTACTTTCTAATTATATCTAGTATAAGGTGTATTTAAAAAGTGTAAAAAAAAAATAATTAAAATATAAAAAAAGTAACAAATTCAAAAATACTTTCCAAAAACTAAACGAAACAGTAAACAAGATACATGTTACCTATAAATTATTATAAAAATAAAAAATATATAAACAAATTTTAATTTCTCTCTATTAACTAGGACAATAAAATTATACTACCTAAATTTATATTTAAATTGAAATTCCATCATCATCGTCATCACTAATCACCACATTTAGGGTTTGTTTGTAAATTTATTATTTTTTTATTTTTTTATGAAAATACGGTGCAAAAAAATAGAAATAATGGATTTTTATTTTTACTTTTTTTTATTAATTTAACATCTTCTCAAACAACTATTTACTATGACAATGGTTGTTTGGGAACTTTCAAATAACCCACCTTTTTTTTTATTATTATTATTTGATTTTTAGTGATCTTTTTTAAAATTATGTCAAAAAAAATTATTTTTCTTGTCCGTCTTGTGTATAACGAATTTAAAAAATTTTAAAAAAAAACCCAAAATAAGCCCAAAAAAATTATTATTTTTTGCTTTTTTTGTCATTTTAAAATTCAAAATTCAAGATTCAAAATTTTAATTTTTCTTTTATTTTTGGATTAATCTCATTGGCTACAATCGGTAAGTCTACAACTTTTTCAAAGATTTTTTTTATAAAAAAAATCACTAAAGATAAAAATAAACCAACAAAAAAAAAATTACCAAAATGGCAAATCCCCAACACCTATTTAAAAGTTAAAAGGGCATTGCCCATAAATTCTCAAATGAAAACTTAACCGACTAGTTTTACAATTATTTTAATGAACACACAAGTTATTGTTTATGTAAATTGACACATTTACCATTATTTTTATGATATGGTCAAGATTCTCTTTTTAATTTTACTTGTTTATGTCACATTTCAAAAAGTAGGTTTTTGTAGTCACATTACTAGTTTGAATAAACTGTATTTCACATTTCATATTTCAAAAATCACATTCCACATTTAATTCACCCAAAATATAGCATGCCCATTATGAAAATCAACCCTTATGCTACATTTCAAAAATCACATCCCAAGAAAAAAATTGAGCCTAACAATTAATAAAGGCAAAAACGTCTTAGCATGACACAATAATATACTAAATAGGATCTCATAAAAAATATTTCCGAATAAACAGGACCTACCGACTATAAAAAAGGGAGGGGTATTTCATGGTATGCAGATTTCTAAAGTGAAATTTTTAAGTAAATTTCCCTAAAATTTTACCTTTCGAGTTCAAATAAATCAGAATTTTTTATTTTTTAACGTAACCTTAAACTTATGAGATAGCTTTCAGCATAAGTTCACTGATAACCATTAGGTTGGATAATCAGTTCCCAATCTTCTGAATTAAAATATATGTTATCAAAATTAAATTGATCACGTTATCTCACTCGTTCAATTCAGCCAACCTCATCCTATTGTACCTTGAATACATTATGCTCGCATAAGTAATGGGAAAGATTCCTTTTCAAACTGATTTTATATTCAATACATTAGTAGAAATAATGGTTGCACATTCTATTGTCGTCATCTTTAGTATAAGGTTGGTGAGATCCTGACATTTTTTACCACGGTGATGTAGTCGATTTTAAGGAGTAGTGAAATTTGGAATTCTAGCTTATGGACCAATGACGAATATTTTTTTGTGTAATTAAATTTTTCAACTAAAATTTGACATTTTACATTATGACCACAAAAAAAAAGTGCAGGACTTACTTTTCATGTTGAATCTCTCCACAAAGACGTGGAATAGAAAGATCAAAACAACAAAAAATAACAGCAGAAATGCTAATAGAAAAATTGGAATAACCAAAAACAAGTAAAAGGAGGAGGTCGCCCCTTTAGTTATGGCATCTTTAAATTTTGCATATTTGTAAAATATAACTGTGGGAAGTGGATTTGGGATACTCCTGTCTCCAAGCAGATCTTGTAGCAGTCCTTTGATAGTCACTTAAAATAGAAAAACAACTCTGGTCGGGAATGCTGGAATTAACACTTCGACGGTCTAGTTAGCCCTCCTAGAGAAGTATAATCCTTTTAGTTTTAGTATCTTGATAGTTTTTTATCATACCTTTTACTAGAGTTCCATCTTCCCCCTTTATATAGAGTGTCTTCTTCGGGTTTTTATCTTCTACTATGCTTCCTACTAGGGCCCACTTCCCCATTGTACTTTATGGAGGGTAAATCAACAGCCCAACAAGTCAACACCAACTTATATGAACTATTTGGCTCAAGCACCTACGATTAGGACTCATTACTCGGCGTTCATTCCTTCAAATGACTTCTATTCGGCTCTAATTCAGCCCAATAGGCTTGCCCAATGGGCCGATTTCGAATTGGACTCAGTTATATTTTTGGGCCTTGTATACTTATTTGGGCCACTATTTTTTGGCTCCCATAATAACAGTTTCTGTTTAGACTCGACCCATTTCTTACTTTTGAATCTGAGAATCCATATCCTTAATTATTGTTCATTTCGTTTTCATCTTGTTACTAGTTGAGTTTGGCTATTTGGGAGTTATGAATGTGTTTGAAACAGGTTGGGAAGTTAGTCTTTCAAAGAGTTGTTGCCCAGATTTTAGCATGTTCGCTTGAGCAGTCTTTCTTGTGCTAGAGCGGCTTTTTACAATTTGCAAAACTACTGGAAGTATGGTATATTCACTCGAGAGGTATTTCTTAAGCTTGAGCGGTCTTTTGCAGGTCTGAACTTCTAGGAGGGGTCATTGTGCGCTCAAACAGTATTTTTGGTTGCTCAAGCGGTGTCACTTATTGTGTCTTATGCTCGAGTAGTGTTTTAGTCGCTCGAGCGTGTAACAACCCTCATCACTGATCACTGATTAATTGTCGATTACTGCTAAACTGAGAATGATTATAATTGATAATTGAATTGATTGAAATACTGAACTGACTGATTGACTGTATCTATCTAAATGCATTCTATCTGTTGATCATTTGATTATCTGTTCATGTCTTTGTGTTTAAATTGCAAATTTAAGGCCTTATCGGCGGCCGAATCTGAAATTGATTGATGTTCTGTGTTCATTAGAATTTATATGATTTTATGGTACATTTAATTGAAAATTGATTTGGTATGATTAAATAGATTAAATATTGATAAAATGCACAAATTAGACTTAATTACTATTTTTCCACTTAGTGGCCCACTATCTAAACCTTCTTGAAGCTTTGTTATACACTTAGCAAACATTTCCTCAGCTCATTTTGAGAGCATAGCCGACCATAGAGAGAGAGGAAGTGAGAGAGTGAGTTTATCTTGCTTCATCTTGAATTGGCTTGAAAGACTTAAAGAAATTGTAGGAGATTTGCCTTCTTGAGCCTCTAGACTTGTATTTGAGGACCTAGGTAAGGAATTCAACCCCTCATTGTTGTCTTTAAGTTGATTCTTGCATGATTCATGTCAAATTGTAGAGCTAAGGCATGATTTAGTTCTAGCATGTTGAATTGAAGCTCATTCCATGCATGAATGTGTATATTGAAGAGTTTTGAGTTGTTTTTCATGGCAAAAGGTTATATGCATGCTCATATTTATGTTTCAGTCCCTGATTTCATCTTATTTTGAAAAGAATAAGCTCATTTGAGCTTGTATTTAAAGCTTTGAAATGATTTCAACTCATGCATGTCATGTTTGTAGCATGTTCATGAAAATTGGTTTGAAATTGAGTTTGAATTAAACACCCTTGGGCTTTGATTTCTCAAATTGAGCTTTGAACCATGTTGTTCCACGTGTTTACAAATGTTTTCTAGAAAATAGGCCCAAGAGGATTGAATTTGGAGCATCAAAACTTGGTTTTTGAACTTGGAACTCAAATCTGGATTTTCCAGATTTTGGTCTTCCTTCGGCCGGGGAACGGCCTTCGAGCGAAATTCGAGCTCGATTACTTTACCTTTGTTCATCAGTCCGCTTGAGCGAAGGAATGTACGCTCGAGCGGAGGATTGGGTGACACGCTCGAGTGGGCGTCGAGCGGGCGTCGAGTGTGAATTTCACCTATCCAGTACTTTTTGGTCCGCTCGAGCGAGTAAGTTGACGCTCGAGCGGGGACCTTTGTTTGCCTGTCCGCTCGAGCGGAGTAACCTACGCTCGAGCGGGACCCTGTTTCACTGAAAAATTCTGAAAATGTTTTCTAAATACATCTTTGCATCCTCATCCCATCCTAGGCATTCTTAGGCCTAGTTTAAGACATCTTAATGAGGATATAGATGTAGCACACACCGAGGCAATTAGGGATTAAACTATTTTTATCCTTCCCAACTGTGTAGCTTAGTGTGTGTTCATTCTGTACTGTTTAGGGTTGGCATTTCGAGGAGACGCTCTAGCCTACTGTAGCTCAGAACTCTGTGAGTAACAACTGTGTAAAGATATGTTCAAAAATGATTATCTTCTGAACAATTGAACTGTACTATTTTCTGAACTGCTGTTAACGGAATGAATGTATGTCCTATATTCTGAACTGTATTGTGGCATCCTTAGCAACTCATTCTTATCGATCTTTATTCTGAGAGATCTCTGTCGGTTCCCTCGTTGGAACCACTACTGTTTACTGATTGATGGCCATCATTGACTGTTCGGTCTTTTAAGACCTACTGTTTACTGTTATGCTAATGGATGTACCATATATGACTGTTTACTGTACTGAACAACTGATATACTGATTGAAATGAACTGTTTTCATTACTATAAGGACATTCATTCTAAACCTCTTTATGCATTATGTTATTCACTGGGCTTTAGCTCACTGCTCATATATATATGTAGGTGTACAGGCACCAGACCGGAGCTAGGAGCATCGGGGTAGACTCCCAGTTTTGTCCAGCCAACCACTGTGCCTCACTGCGAGGTTCCAAGCCTGTCTAGCTAAGGCTATGGGGTGTTTTAGTTTTCCCCCTTCTGTTCTGTTTTGTAGTGACTGTATAGACTGACTGTTACTGTACTGTCTAATGGGGATCAGGCCCTTGTTTGGTATGATTGTAAATATTGTGCATACTGTTCTGTACTGTATATATGTATATGTATGAAAAATCTTTTTGCATACAGACTATCACAGCTCATTGGACATTGTTGATTTACTGTATTGGCTTCCGCCATGCCCCTGTACTCTGTTTTACTGTATTATTGATAAGCAGGCCTTCGGTAATCTCGGATTACTGGCCGGTTATGGTGCTAAACCCATAGGGGCGGGTTTGGGTCGTGACAGAGTGGTATCAAAGCGATACTTAACCACGAGTTATACCGCACACACGTGTCCAAATGAGCTATAGGGTGTCCTAAAAAAGCAATTAGGGCATCGCATGAGCATGATAAGTGTATATGGACATGACTGAATATGTGTTAATGTGATAAACTGTTTAAGTATGCAATTGCTTATGTTGATAATTGCTATAACTGCTTATAGTGAAATGGATAATGCAAGAACTGCAAATGAATCTGAATCTTCATCCTCTGAGGTAAGAATGGCAAGACTGGAAAGAATGATGGAACTAATAACTGAAAGATTAGATTAACAACAGAACCAACAACCCCCACCTCATTCTCCGGTACAACCGGAACAGAATGCGAATGTTAATGATGGGGACATAATTGCTCTCACCCAGAAGTTCAGCAAACTGAAACCGCCATCCTTTCAGGGAGGCCTTGAACCGTTAAAAGCTAAAGCATGGGTTTTGGAGACCGAAAAATTGTTTGAGGTGTTTTCGTGCTCGGAGGCACATAAAGTACTATTGGCCACCTTCACTTTGCAAGAAGAGGCTAGAAGATGGTGGATGCTTACCCGTGATGACAACACTGTTATGACTTGGGCTCAATTCAAAGTACCCTTCTTTGAAAAATACTTCCCTTAGTGTGTCAGAGACAGAAAGGTGACTGAATTTGAACAACTAAGACAGGGCACAATGTTCGTTGCTGAATATAAAACAAAGTTCACCGAACTTTCTAGATATGCACCACACATGGTGGACACGGATTACAAGAAGGCCAGAAGGTTTGAAGGCGGCCTTAATGTTGCAATACTCGACAGAATAAGTGTTTTAAAGCTACCGACCTACGTAGGTGTTCTTGACCGAGTATTGATGGCTGAGTCGAACATCGAAGCTGTGAAACAATCTGAAACACCGACATCTGAATGGCGTGGTAAAAGGCAGGGTTTTAAATTCAAAAAAGGCAAGTATAACCCATCGAACAAGAAACAGAATACGGGGACAACAACTAGCCCCAGCCAAGGGAGTGGTTCCATACCGCCCTGTTCTAAATATGGTAAGAATCACAAAGGAGTTTGTTATAAAATCTCTAGTGCTTGTTACAGGTGTGGCAAGGTGGGCCACATGGTTAAAGATTGTCCTTCCACTGCTCAGGGCAATAGTAAAGCTGCAGGCAGCGCCACAGCATCAACTGTTGCACCAAAACCGAACCCCAAAGCTACCGGGAAAGAGCCTATGAGGTAGGGCCGAGTCTTCGCCCTAGTACCGGGAGACGTACAAAATACTGAGACCGTTGTGTCAGGTATCCTCTCTATTTGTACTCAAAATGCATATGTACTGATTGATTCGAGGTCTATACATTCATATGTATCGCATGCTTTTTCACGGAAATTGAATAGACCCTTAGAACCTATGAACTATCTGTTAGCTGTATCATCACCCGTTGGGGGATCTATAACCTGTGCATATATGTACCCTGCTTGTGAAATTATTGTTGGGGATATGCATCTGTTTATTGATCTACTGCCATTGAACATTGATCATTTTGATGTAATATTGGGGATGGACTGGTTACAGAAATATCATGCCACCATAGACTATGTAACGAAACAAGTAGTTTTCTGTCCACCGGGTTTACCTGAATTTGTGTTTAATGGGATTGGAGTGGTACCTCCTTCGTATTTAATTTCGTCTGTGAAAGCTATTAAATTGATTAGAAAGTGGTGTAAAGGGTATCTGTGTTCTGTATTGACTGTATCTACTGATAATGATGCTAATGTGAACAGTATTCCTATAGTCAGAGAATTCCCAGATGTTTTCCCAGATAATCTGCCAGGGGATTTGATTGACAGGGAGATTGAGTTCACCGTTGATGTGATTCCGGGAACACAGCCCGTATCTAAAGCTCCATATAGAATGGCTCCGACTGAACTGAAGGAATTGAAAGTGCAACTGCAAGAACTGTTAGACAAAAGGTTTATCAGGCCCAGTACTTCACCGTGGGGCGCACCTGCCTTGTTTGTGAAAAAGAAAGACGGCTCACTGAGACTGTGTATTGACTACCGTGAACTGAACAAGGTAACTGTGAAAAATAAATACCCATTGCCTCGTATTGATGACTTATTTGATCAGTTACAGGGTGCCCAAGTGTTTTCTAAGATTGATCTCAGATCCGGATATCATCAGCTGAAAGTTAAACCAGAAGACATTGATAAAACTGCTTTTCGAACGAGGTATGGACATTACGAATTTTTAGTTATGCCTTTCAGAGTTACCAATGCACCTGCTGCATTTATGGACCTCATGAACAGAATCTTTAAACCATACCTTGATGACTTTATTGTTGTATTCATTGATGACATACTGATTTACTCCAAAAGTATAGAAGAACATGAACATCATCTGAGACTTGCCTTACAGACCTTAAGAGAATAGAAACTTTATGCTAAACTGTCTAAATGTGAATTCTGGCTTGATCATGTTATGTTTTTGGGGCATGTTGTTAGCAAAGATGGAATTTCCATTGATCCGTAGAAAATTGAAGCTGTAGTAAACTGGCCTAGACCAATAAATGTAACAGAAGTCCGAAGCTTTTTGGGTTTGGCTGGATATTACAGAAGATTTGTCAAAGATTTTTCCAAAATTGCCTTACCATTGACTCAATTGACTCAGAAGGAGATATCATTTGACTGGACTGACCAAAGGGAATCCGCATTCCAAGAGTTGAAAACTCGACTCATGACTGCACCAGTTCTTACCTTACCTTCAGGTACGGATGGTTATACTATATTTAGTGATGTTTCTCATAAGGGTTTGGGGTGTGTTTTAATGTAGAATGGGAGAGTAATTGCATATGCTTCCCGACAACTGAGACCGCACGAAAGGAACTACCCGACCCATGACTTGGAACTTGCCGCAGTGGTATTTGCATTGAAAATCTGGCGTCACTATCTGTATAGAGCGACATGTGAAGTATATACTGACCACTCACACAGAAAGAACTGAACATGAGACAGCGAAGATGGCTAGAACTTATTAAAGATTATGACCTACAGATTTTGTACCACCCGGGAAAAGCCAACACCGTTGCCGATGCGTTGAGTCGGAAATCGATTGGGAACTTAGCCTGTTTGCTTACCGGGCAGAAAGAGTTGCTTTATGACCTTGAAAAAGCTGAAATTGAAATTGTTTTGCGAGAACAAGGTGGAACCTTAGCTGCTATTTCTGCTCAACCGGCACTGATTGAAAAAGTTAAAGAGAAACAGCAACAGGATGACTTCTTGAGGAAGATCATCGAAGAAAGGGA
This sequence comes from Camellia lanceoleosa, assembly GCA_025200525.1. NCBI lineage: Eukaryota > Viridiplantae > Streptophyta > Magnoliopsida > Ericales > Theaceae > Camellia > Camellia lanceoleosa. Next base: position 149,621,906 of record CM045761.1, read on the forward strand.
ATCTAAACCGAGACCGGGGTTCAAATTTGAAAATAATGTACTGAAATTTCAAGAAAGACTGTGTGTACTGAATGATACTGAACTGAAAAGAAGAGTTCTGCAAGAGGGCCACAACTCAAAATTTTCTATCCATCCGGAAAATACAAAAATGTACCAAGACCTGAAACTGAATTTCTGGTGGCTGGGAATGAAGAAAGAAATTGCTGATTTTGTATCAAAATGTCTTCATTACCAACAAGTTAAAGCTGAACATCAACAACCCGCAGGCTTATTGCAGCCCTTACCGATACCGGAGTGGAAATGGGAATATATTTTCATGGATTTTATCATGGGATTGCCTCGCTCCAGTAAAGGCATGGACTCGATTTGGGTTATTGTTGATAGACTGACTAAATCTGCTCACTTCTTACCTGTTAAGACAATTTATAATGCGGACAAATTGGCTATACTCTATATTGATGAAATTGTTAGACTACATGGAGTGCCTGTGTCCATTGTTTCTGACAGGGATTCGAAGTTTACATCGAGATTCTGGTAAAGTTTACAGACTGCATTGGATACCGAATTGAGACTGAGTAGTGCCTATCATCCTCAGACAGATGGCCAGTCAGAAAGGACCATCCAGACTCTGGAGGATTTACTGAGAATGTGTGTCCTTGATTTTCAGGGAAACTAGGAAAGCCATTTGCCCTTAGCTGAATTCGCCTACAACAACAACTATCATTCAAGTATCGGTATGGCGCCTTTCGAGGCATTATATGGCAGAAAATGTAGATCTCCGATTTGCTGGGCAGAAGTTGGAGATGGGCCTTTGCTTGGGCCCGAGATTGTTTATGAAACGACTGAGAAAGTGAAATTGATACAACAGAGATGAAAGCTACAGAAAGCAGAGATGTCAAAAGACAAGACAGAGAATATGAAGTGGGTGATCACGTTTTTGTGAAAGTGACACTGATGAAAGGCCAGACTCATTTTGGAGTCAAAGGCAAGTTAGCGCCGAGATATGTCAGACCGTATGAGATTATTGAGAAAATCAATCCGGTGGCGTATCAAGTTGCGTTTCCTCCTGAAATGGAGCATATGCATAATGTGTTCCATATCTCTATGTTGAGGGACTACCTCCGGGATCCTTTCCATGTGATAAGAGCCGACTCGTGTAGTGCTGAGTGATGACTACACTTACGAGGAACGACCCATACAGATTGTGAACAGACGGATCAAGAAGCTAAGAAACAAAGAGATCCCGTTAGTGAAAGTTGACTGGAAAAACCATGGTGGCGTGTATGCTACTTGGGAAAGGGAAGATGACATGGCTAAAAGATATCCTGAACTGTTTCCACTGAATCCTGTTTTCTTTCAAAATGAAGGTAACTCGCGTTTAGAGAACTAAACTCTTTTTAAGTAGGGGAGACTGTAACAACCCTCATCACTGATCACTGATTAATTACCGATTACTGCTAAACTGAGAATGATTATAATTGATAATTGAATTGATTGAAATACTGAACTGACTGATTGACTGTATCTGTCTAAATGCATTCTATCTGTTGATCGTTTGATTATCTGTTCATGTCTTTGTGTTTAAATTGCAAATTTAAGGCCTTATCGGCGGCCGAATATGAAATTGATTGATGTTCTGTGTTCATTAGAATTTATATGATTTTATGGTGCATTTAATTGAAAATTGATTTGGTATGACTAAATAAATTAAATATTGATAAAATGCACAAATTAGACTTAATTACTATTTTGCCACTTAGTGGCCCACTATCTAAACCTTCTTGAAGCTTTGTTATACACTTAGCAAACATTTCCTCAGCTCATTTTGAGAGCATAGCCGACTATAGAGAGAGAGAAAGTGAGAGAGTGAGTTCATCTTGCTTCATCTTGAATTGGCTTGAAAGACTTGAAGAAATTGTAGGAGATTTGCCTTCTTGAGCCTCTAAACTTGTATTTGAGGACCTAGGTAACGAATTCAACCCCTCATTGTTGTCTTTAAGTTGATTCTTGCATGATTCATGTCAAATTGTAGAGCTAAGGCATGATTTAGTTCTAGCATGTTGAATTGAAGCTCATTCCATGCATGCATGTGTATATTGAAGAGTTTTGAGTTGTTTTTCATGGCAAAAGGTTACATGCATGCTCATATTTATATTTAAGTCCATGATTTCATCTTATTTTGAAAAGAATGAGCTCATTTGAGCTTGTATTTAAAGCTTTGAAATGATTTAAACTCATGCATGTCATGTTTGTAGCATGTTCATGAAAATTGGTTTGAAATTGAGTTTGAATTAAAACCCTTGGGCTTTGATTTCTCAAATTGAGCTTTGAACCATGTTGTTCCACGTGTTTACAAATGTTTTCCAGAAAATAGGTCCAAGAGGATTGAATTTGGAGCATCAAAACTTGGTTTTTGAACTTGGAACTCAAATCTGGATTTTCCAGATTTTGGTCTTCCGCTCAAGCGAGGAAAACGGCGCTCGAGCGGGAAATTCGAGCTCCCAGTACTTTACCTTTGTTCATCGATCCGCTCGGCGAAGGAATGTACGCTCGAGTGAAGGATTGGGTGACACGCTCGAGCGGGCGTCGAGCGTGAATTTCACCTATCCAGTACTTTTTGGTTCGCTCGAGCGAGTAACTTGAAGCTCGAGCGGGGACCTTTGTTTGCCTGTCCGCTCGAGCGGAGTAACCTACGCTCGAGCGGGACCCTGTTTCACTGAAAAATTCTGAAAATGTTTTCTAAATACATCTTTGCATCCTCATCCCATCCTAGGCATTCTTAGGCCTAGTTTAAGACATCTTAATGAGGATATAGATGTAGCACACACCCAGGCAATTAGGGATTAAACTATTTTTATCCTTTCCAACTGTGTAGCTTAGTGTGTGTTCATTCTGTACTGTTTAGGGTTGGCATTTCGAGGAGACGCTCTAGCCTACTGTAGCTCAGAACTCTGTGAGTAACAACTGTGTAAAGATATGTTCAAAAATGATTATCTTCTGAACAATTGAACTGTACTATTTTCTGAACTGCTACTGTTAACGGAATGAATGTATGTCTTATATTCTGAACTGTATTGTGGCATCTTTAGCAACTCATTCTTGGTATTCTTTATAGAGATCTCTGTCGGTTCCTCGTTGGAACCACTCATCATTTCTTGATTGATGGCCATCATTGGTATTCGGTCTTTTAAGACCCTCATTTCTTGTTATGCTAATGGATGTACCATATATTTGTTCTTGTCTTGAACAACTGATATACTGATTGAAATGACCTGTTTTCATTACTAAAAGGACATTCATTCTAAACCTCTTTATGCATTATGTTATTTACTGGGCTTTAGCTCACTGCTCATATATATATGTAGGTGTCTGAGCACGGCAGGAGCTAGGGCGTCGGGTAGACTCCCATTTTTGTCCAGCCAACCACTGTGCCTCACTGCGAGGTTCCAAGCCTGTCTAGCTAAGGCTATGGGGTGTTTTAGTTTTCCTTCGTTTACATTTTTGTAGTGACTATATAGGTATTTATTCTTGTCTTGTCTAATGGGGATTAGGCCCCTGTTTGGTATGATTGTAAATATTGTGCATACTGTTCTGTACTGTATATATGTATATGTATGAAAAATCTTTTTGCATACAGACTGTCGCAGCTCATTGGACATTGTTGATTTACTGTATTGGCTTCCGCCATGCCCCTGCACTCTGTTTTACTGTATTATTGATAAGCAGGCCTTCGGTAATCTCGGATTACTGGCCGGTTACGGTGCTAAACCCATAGGGGCGGGTTTGGGTCGTAACAGAGTGGTCTGGGCGTATATCAATCCGAGAGAAGGGCATTTTGAGTCACTTTTCACTTCTCTTTCTCTCTAAAAACCCTAGATCTTCACTTTCTCTCTCTATTTCTTACATTTTAGCTCTAAATACTCTCAATCCTTTGATTTCTTCACCCTAGCCCTTTGGAGAAAAGGGTAGAGCACGTCGAAGGTTTCGTTTTAATTGTAGGAGTTATTGTTTTCAGCTTCGCCAAGCTCGACCTTTGCTCTCTTTTGTCTTTTACTTTGAGATAGGGATTTCTTCAACCTTGAATATGATTCTTGGCTTAGTTATTTGCTCTTTAGAAAGGGTTAGTGATTTAGGAGTTTTTGGCCAAACCTAGGTTTTGATTTAGAAAAGTAAAAAATGAGTTTTTTAAATAAATGCTTGAGAAATGTTGTGGGAGTATTTATATTGTTGGGTTGTGTTGAAATTTTGGAAACTTACTCCTTAAATGGGATTTTAAAGAACAAAGGAGATTTTGTTTGAAAATCATTGTTATTTGGTTATAGAAGTAAATGAAAAGATATTGAATTTTGAAAAAAATATGGAGAATGTATCTATTGATAATGAGAATGGAGTCAGATATTTATTATCGCTCCCATTTTGAAATTTATGAGATTTTATCTATTATTGGACAAATTATATGTTAAGTAGAAATATCTATTTTGGGCTATCGGTGGAGGGTAGTCTTGATTGTTCTAGAAATTGTATGAGGATTAAGTTAAATAGAAACCAACTTCTCATACATTGTGTATTGAGCATCGTTTCATATTGAATATTGAAAATATATTGATTTTGAGAAAAATGGGTGAATACCTTAGTGAATCTGGTAGGGGATGTGGTTGTGGTTATTATGTTGGCCTATGTGTCCTTGGTGAAAGTCCAAAAACCCACGCGGTTAGGTGTTGATCCTTCCAGTTAGTACTGGTAAATTGGCTTTGGTAGTTGTATATCCTACTGGCAGACACATACTTACAGATTCAAAATGTTTTGTATCCATTGCCCTATTTTCTGTTATAAAAGGATTATTTTCATGAATTGATACATAATCTGGCATTACATAGATTTGAGATGGAAAATGAGAAATGTTTAACAACTAGCATATATGTGCATTCACCTTATGACTTAATTAAGATTCATATATTATATTAAAGTATCTCTACTGGGCTTTGGCTCACTCTATGTGGAAAACAACTATCAAGTGCTGATGATATGCCTCCATCAAGAACATAGTGTGGGAGGACTTGGAGCCGAAGGCTTCATTTTGTTAATTTGATTTAATTATTTTTATACAAGCCTTGGGCTTTAATTATATTGAGTTGAACTCATATTGTTGTAGCCAAGTATCGACTTGTGTCACGACCCAAACCAGCCTCTATAGGTTTAGCGTCATAACTTGCCAGTAATCTGAGATTACCAAAGGCCTTTCTGAACAAATCAGAACAATCGGGGCTAGTGAAAGCTTATAACAACTTGAGCTGAGTTTTGCAATTTTAAACCTCAATTTTATACATTTTAAGACCCAAAACTCGTCAAAAACATATTGAATAAACATGTCTAACTTTGAATAAAAATCATAATATCAAATGGAGGCTCAATTCCCATACAAGAGATCCAATTCTTTGGAAACATGGTAAAATCAAGAAATACAATGAAAAAGCTTCAACTCAAGCTTATATCTGAAATTCCTTTGAAAGCATGAGAGGCCATGTAAGAAAACACGTTACTGTTATGATTTTCATGAAATATGCCGTATGTACCAATCTTTAACCAATTTCTACAATTCCTCTCTTATCTTGGTCATTCATATATACTGCATCATAACACCACTAAGTAAGCTTGATTTTTTCCTTATTTAACCCAAATTCTAGAGGATCATGAGTATGATGTCTCAATTTCATGAATTAGAGGAGAAATTTTACCTTTGCTAGTTAATTTGTAGAAGATTAAACCCTAATCTCCTTTGCTCTTCTTTTTTCTCTTATTACTCTTGCTTTCTAGAAACCTCTTGTTCTTTTTCTCTCAGAAGATATTTTGTTGAGCTATGACTCAACTAAGGCTCATATATATATATATATATAAAACAAAAGCTTAAATTGATTTAAATCTATTTATTTCATTCTGAGTCAAATTTTTACAAAACTTTTCATTAAATCTTAAAAATCATACTAATCATAACTATGTACTCGGTTTTGGTTTCTGACGCCTTTAAAACCTTCAATTTCTTGTTTAAAGTTGTAATGTCAATAGGTTTTTCTACAATCAATAGATATAAAGGCAAATCATTCTAATTCACATACAATTTCTTATCAAACACATAATCAATTAGCATATAACAATGCAATTAGATGACTAATTTATTTGGATGCATGTCCGGGTTATCACAACTTGGAAAGATGTAGCAATTATGGCATATAATTGCTTGATTTTACTTTATTTTCTTTTTTTTAAATCCTTGTAACCATGTCATATGCTATAAATTCAGAATCTAGGATTTATGAATGTATACCGTATATGTCATCTTTTGTAGTGACCAAAGTGATAAATGAAATAGAAGATATGATGTTATTGATCATTGTAAAGAATGTCATGAGTTGGGCTATCGTTAATTATTTCGGGGTATTACAACTTTGTATCAGAGCTACCGGATTTGAACACTTCAGGATCGTGGGATGTGATTTTTATCACAACGGGTTATCTTGTTAGATGATATTAGAAATAAACCTAGTATGCTATGTGATAACATGCTTATATGACTAAATGAGTATGAGATTTCATTTCTTAGATATTAATTAAGTCTACGAGTTTCTAGAAGTCTTATTAGAAGAGCACTTGATCACCGCTATTTCTAATTGGAACTCTAGCAATGTCGCGGGACGGTCACTATCTAGAAAGGAAGTTTGTTTGTGTTTATGTGATTAGGTGCTTTTGTGGAGTGAATTATTTGTTGTCCACCGTATTAGGACGTGAGTGAATTAGCTTCAGCACATTTGTAAATGTGCTAATCTGTTGTGTTACCTTTATTAGGATGTCAGGACGTAGACTTGGTGGTTGTAGACATGATAGGCTAAGGCGGTAGGAAGTGCCGTTATCGGATGATATTCCGCGCAAGAAGAGAGAGTTTGTCACGATCCGAACCCGCTCCTAGAGGTTTAGGCCGTGACCAACCAGTAATCCCAGATTACCTTCGGCCTCAAAGACAAAACTTGATAATTAATAATAATAACAGGGCACTGTGGAAGCAATATTAAAATACAACCATGTCCATCGAGCGGTGCATGTATGAAAGACCATAAGTTATTAAAACCTTAACCTTCTTCGTAAATACAACACATAGTTACATCAAACATCTTAATACTTAGACATCATATCCATACGCAAAAAGTTCTAAAAACAAAATCAAACTAAACAAAACAACTTGATCCACAAGGTTGACACTACTTGGCTCCACATGAGTCCAAGATTGCCTCATCACGGAGGCACTTCAAAACGGCTTGACAGAAGGGTGGACTCCCGAGGTTGCTCTAAACTTAACGCTCTATTTGCTCACCTATATATATATGGGAAATGGTAAGATAAAGCCTAGTGAGTAATATCAGTATAAAGAGGTTAAATGAATGATGTCTATTGTAGTACAAAATCATATAGCATGAGTTCAAAACAAATCAAAGTTCACAAATTGTATTCATATGTGGTATATCCAATAGTGCAACAAAGAGCCCGAAGGCATAATAAAGGGACCATATGGGTCTAACAAAGGAACCATATAGGTCAAGCGAAAGGACCACTTGGGTCAACATCAAAGATCTCTATCCACATATGACCAAGGGTCATGGTATTATTTCCCCCGGGCGAGGGTCTTATTGTGATAACCATGTTCCGTATTATGCTAATTAATCCTTATTATGAATGTGATTATGTGTTTGATATGATTTTGAGTGCCATTTATATGAATATATGTGGTATTAAATTTCTATCTGTTCGCCGTAGGAAAATCTGTTTGACTTTCTGCTTTGGAACTTAAATTGAAAGCCCTATCGGTCACAGAAACTGAAATTGACTACGCCATTGCGATTGGCGTAATTTTTAGAGCCTACGGTGAAATTTAATTGAAAATTGATTCGAATCAAAATAATTAGATTCAGAACGATTAATTAAGTGCTATTAATTAGCTATGATCAAATTTGATTAAGTGGGGCTATATAAAAGGGCCATTATACACTCAATTACTCGCTTTTAATTCAATTTGGCTGAATTTAGCTCTCTAAGAGTGAAAGACCCAAAATTAGAGAGAGAGATGGGAGACAATCTAAGGTTTGATCAAGAGGCTTGGAATCTTGAAGTTAAACTCAAGAATTAACTATAGATTGGGAAGATTGAGTTTCTAGGTGAGTGATTGGTTATGAATTCATAAGTTTAATATTGTAACTTTGTGAATTCAAGGCTTGATGATGATCAAGAACACAACTTGAATTGAATTTGTTGAATTTGGAGCTTGTATAAACATGCATGTGCATAATTGTTGTAATTTTGTATGTTCAAGCATGAAGCATGTTGAATATGAAGAATTGAGCACCAAACCTTACATGCATGAGTAATTTTGTGTAGCTTCATGATTTTGAACACCATTTGCACCATTTGAAATAGAAAGAAAAGTCAAAAATTGACATGCATGCATGATTGATGAAGTTATGAAATTGGTGTGAAGCTTGAGCACATAAGTTTGGACCATACAAGAGAAATGAGAATTTATTTGAGAATCAAATTGTGATTTTGAACGATTCGGTCCCATATACTCATGTTCTCATGTGGTATAGTATATTTTGCATGTTTTGAACTAAGATTATGGGTTTTGGACCTTTGGAGGTCGCATTTGAACTTGAAGAACAATTCTGGAAAACCCAGAATTCATAATGTCTGCTCGAGCGGGGGAACCGCCGCTCGAGCGTGAAATGCAAGCTCCCAAAAGTTTTGCAGACATGGATGTCTGCTCGAGCGGGGAGATTCACGCTCGAGCGGGGAGCCATGTAGTTTGACTTTCAACTCGAGCATCCGAATTCACGCTCGAGCGTAAAAATGAGGCAACCAGTACTTTTGCAGACCTAATGGGTCCGCTCGAGCGAGGACCCCTGTTTAAGAAATTTTGTAAAGATGTTCTATGTTTCGTTTTCCGTTCTCTTTCGCTTCTAAGCACTCTTAGGCATGCATTGAGCATTATGAACAAATTAAAAGAATAAGAAAGAAGCCTAAGAGGGATGTTTGAATTAAGAACGAATTGAATCGTTTGTGACCCATATGTGTTATGTAATGTGTAGGGTCGAGCTCAAGGGTGAATCCACCGGCAGAACACAGTGAGTAATATCTTAACAAAGATATCTGAAGTATGTTATTTGTCCAACTGCTCATTTTCATATAAGTCTTGTAAGTTTGTTACATTGAATTGGGGACAAATATTTGTTATGCCATGTAATTGGGCCAAAGGCCGTTGGATACAATTGATTGGGCCGAAGACCGTTGGACATGGATGATTAGGCCAAAGGCCGTCTGATACGAATGATAGTCTGGTATGAATGATAGTCTGACATGAATGAATGGGCCAGAGGCCATATGACATGAATGAATGGGCCGGAGGCCATATGACATATGAATGAATAGGCCAGATGCCGTATGACATGAACGAATGGGCTAGAGGCCGTATGACATAAATGAATGGGCTAGAGGCTGTATGACATATGAATGAATGGGTTAGAGGCCGTATGACATGAATGAATGGGCCAGAGGCTGTATGACATATGAATGAATGGGCTAGAGGCCGTATGACGTGAATGAATGGGCCAAAGGCCGTTTGACACGAATGATTGGGCCGAAGGCCGTCAGACAGGAACGGTTGGGCCAAGGGCCGTCAGGTATGAGTTAATTGGGCTGAGGGGCGTTTGACACGTCTGAAACTTTAGTCAATTGATACATTAAATAGGAACATGAATTGGGCCCAAGGCCTTCTGATGTAACTGTTTCAAAGATTGTTCATGTATCTTCCTTATTTGATATTATTCACTGGGCTTTCGCTCACGCTCATTCATGTTTATATAGGTGAGCCAAGGGACGTCCAAACCCAGCCTCGGTGAAATATGTGAGAAACAGTAAAGGTTTTGGAGAGTCAGCCCAAACGTCTCACGCACGAGACTTGTCTTCACCTCTTTTGTTCTTTTGTTACAGTTTTGTGATGTTGGCGAAAACATTGGATTACTTTTGTATATAAACTTTGGGTTTGACTGACTTAGACTTGAATGATCCTGTATGTGCAGAACTTTATGTTATTACATATCTTGATATGAGTTATTAACATGTATATGTGTGGATTGTTATAATGTGCCATGTAAGCATAGCTCTACGGACAAAAGTTTTAAATTTGCTTCCGTTTGGCCCGTTTACTCTGATGAGTTATGTCTTATTTGGTTTGAGGCCGCAGGTAATCTCTAGATTACTGGCCGGTTATATCCTTAACCCATGGGGGTGGGTTCGAGTCATGACACTTATAGTAAAAGGTCATGGTATTGTTACCCCCAAGCGAGGGTTACACTAAAGATGCCACAATTACATTTCAAAAGAGAGAATCATTCATTCGTATCAAAATAGCATTTCAAAACAATAATCTTGTAGTAAATCAAAATATACTTGAACAATATATCTTTACAAAGATACTACTCACAGTGGGTTAGTACTAATGGTAAACCTCGGTTGACCACCTACCCAAATTACATAACATAGATACATATTGAATACATGTTCATAACAAATAACGTATCTTAATTCAATTCTCTTACGTGTGTTCTAGCTCATTTCATGGCTAAGGATGTTTAAATGATTCAAAAGAATGCCTAAAAGGACATGAGGATGCAAATATGAACTTATGAGCATTTGTTAAATTTGCTGAAAACAGGGTCTTCGCTCGTGCACACACTTGGTCTCTCTAGCAGTGTGTCTTGACTGCAAAAGTACTGGTTGTTCAAAATGTGTGCTTGATGGTCGCTCGAGCCAAGTGCTGAACAAAGGTGAGTTCGCTCGAGCACACACTTGGTTTCTCGAGCCAACTGCCAAAGGTCTGCAAAAATATTAGATGCATATGATGTTCGCTCGAGCCAAAGATTCTTCGCTTGAGTGAACTGGACAAATTCTGGGTTTTCCAAAATTAAGTTAGAAGTTCAAAAACACATCTTTCTTATTCAAAGCTTGCATGGTTAGTCTCAAAAGTTTAGAAACTCTTTATAAAACATGGATTGTTGAAAATTATGAAACCATCATTCCAAAGTCTCTTCTAATTCTTCAAACAAAGTTCAAAACACTATATTCTTGCCATGCATGTAGTAAACTCAACTCTTTTCTTTACAAAACATGTTTATATGAGACGTTGAGTGTAAAATCATGAAGAATCTCAAGAAACAACTTGTATAAGTCTCATGCATGTATGAATTTGTAGAAAACTAAGTTCAAAGATGGAGAATTATGTATGCATGTACACTATTCACTCAAACTGACTTAAACTCATGGTGATTCTTACTTTTTTCTTTCAAATTCACGCAAATGGTTCTACAATTTGGTGAATTCATCTTCCTACATGATTATCTTCATGAATTAAGGGTAATGATCATACGTAGAGCTTGAATTTGGCCTTAGATTAGCTTAATCTCTTCAATCTCTCTTGAATTCCCTTGAATTCTTCTTCTCTCTCTCTACAAGTGTTGTCTTTCTTCTCCTCTCTCAAATCTTAGCTCAAGAGTTGATGGAAATGAAGTCTTAAGCATGATTAACACACATATATAGGTGGATTAGGCTTGACTAATTAAATGGGATTAGGCTTAACTAATTAAGCTTAACTCTAATCAATTCTAGTTAATTTATTCTAATTATTTTGATCTAACTTAAATTTTAATTAAACTTCCCATATGGTTCTAAATATTCCAACTAGCCTATTGAATTAATCAATTTCAATTTTTGAATTTGTTTGAGCTTTCAATTTCGAATTCTAAGTAGGTATTCTAATAGATAATCCATAAGCAAATATATAAGCATCAATTAAGCACATAATCATGCAGATATGCTCAATAAAATAATATTTAAAAATAATATAGAGATCGGGCTCATCACAAAGTTGGTCAAGCCAACGTGGCCGAGCTAGCTGGTTAACAAGCCATGGGTGCTTTGGCCTGTGAAATGGCTGGAGCTTTGTGGGAATCAATAGACATTCTCAAGGCTGAGAATCAAGTCCAGGCCCATGTTTCTATGACAAAGCCATCCTTTCTGAAGAGGGTGTTCTTCCGATCGAATTCGAACGAGTTTTTGGGAGATCTGAAAGAGGAACTGAATGAAGATGAGTGACTTGAGAGATGTTCTGACGTTCGAGATGCTTGGTATCGAGGACAATGGTTTGAGTGACCTTGGCATCTTTCTAAGCGAAGGGAGATCTTGGTCAATGGTAGAAGTAATTGCAAGGGTGCATTGAAGTGACTTGGGAGGCCTTTGTCAAAGCCTTGTAGGACAAGTTTGAACCTCTCACTACAAGGGAGAAGTTGAGGATCAATTCTTGAAGCTTAAGCGGTGAACACACCGATGGAGAGTTTGAGGTTATTTTTACTAGCCTCTCTAGATTTGCATCAGAATTTGTAGTGACGGAGGAACGCCGCTGTATTGATTTCGAGAAGAGGTTGAGGACCGTGCTCCTTTTCAAGGTGGTCGGGTCTATTATTAGGATTCTGATTGTCTTGTCGAGGTGACAACGGCTCATCTTAAGACTGTGATCCAAGCGGAGGAGGAGCGGATTAGGGGCTCCAAGCAAAGAAGTCAGAAGGTTCAGAAGGAGACTTTGGACAACAAAAGGTAGAGGGGTCCCACCCCATAACAGTCCCTAAGCGACCTGATTCGAGATCCACTTTGGTGCAAGAAGAGGTAGTCGAGGATGGGATCACTTGTTTCAAGTGTGGTCAATTAGGCCACAAGTCTTACAGTTGCCCTTGAGAAGAGGAGGACAATAGTCTACACCGTCTTCGACTTGTCCTCAGAGCCAAAGTCGGGGAGAGGGCAGCTGCCTATCTATTATCAGTGTGGGTAGTCGAGGCACTTAAAGAAGTTTTTCCCACAGGCAAGTGGTACATCTAGTGCGTCTAGTTCGAGGCAGACACAAAGCCATCAGCCTATCCATTCAGCACAAGCCTCGAGGGCCACTCAAGGAGTCTCTTCGGCTCAATCAGTCCTATGTTCCGAGGGGTGAGCAGGTAAAGTAGAGACCCACAAGGCATGTGTATATTGTTACCACTCCATATCAATTGCCAATACCCTTTGTTATGGAAGGTAACTTCTTGTTGTTCAATTTTATTGTCAATGTGTTGATTGATACTGGTGCATCTCATTCCTTCATTTCGTTTGTATTTGTATCAGTTTTGGAGTTAGAGGTGGCTCAGTTAGCATCTCCGCTCAAGGTAGAGTCACTAGTTGGGGGTAAGGTTGTCTTGGATCGGGGATGTCGTAATTATGAGATAGAGGTTACCGGTCCCTGACTTCTTTTTGCTTTCGTATTATTAGACATGTCGGGTTTCGATGTCATTTTAGGCATGGATTGGTTGTCTTTGTATAATGCTGTTATAGATTGTTACTGTCAGCGAGTTCGATTTGCACCTCGAGTAGTGACTGTTTTTATTTTCTAGGGGACCGAACTAATAGAGTTTTGTCACTAGTATATGACTCACATAGTCGAGGCGAGCTTAGTTATCTTCTTGTAACTTTCTTGGGTAGTAAGCGTGATGTGGTCCGAGTTGAATTCTTGAGGTAGTTTGTGAATACCCGGACGTCTTTCTAGAAGATCTTATTAGTTTGTCACCCCACCGAGAGATCGAGTTCTCCATTGACTTAGTGTCCAGTATGGCACCGATTTCCATGGCATCGTATAGATTTGCACCCGCTGAGTTGTATAAGTTAAAGATTCAACTCTAAGAGTTGTTAGATAAGGGCTTCATTCGCCCTAGTACATCGCTTTAGGGAGCACTAACTCTCTTTGCTAAGAAGAAGGATGGCACTTTGCAACTATGTATCGATTACCGGAAGTTGAACCGGGTAACTGTTAAGAACTAGTATCCATTACCTCGTATAGATGATTTGTTTGACCAGTTGAAGGGGTCTTGTTGCTTTTCTAAGATTGACTTGAGATCGAGTTATCACCAGTTGAGGATGAAATAGGAGGATATTCAGAAAATGGCATTTCGTACACGGTATGGCCACTATGAAGATTTAGTGATGCCTTTTGGGCTAACTAATGCACCAACTTTGTTTATGGATTTGATGAATCGAATCTTCCGTAAGTTCTTAGATCATTTCATGGTCGTCTTTGTTAACGACATCTTAATCTACTCACTCTCTGAAGAGGAACATGAGGAACACTTGTGGATTGTACTTGAGTTGCTTAGAGCACACTGTTTGTATGCTAAGTTCAAGAAGTGCGAGTTCTGGTTAAAAGAAGTTAAGTTCTTAGGCCATGTAGTATCCGGAAAAGGGGTGACTATAGACCCTTCTAAGATAGAGGCAATGCAAGATTGGAAACAACCTAACAATGCCTTTGAGATTCAAAATTTCTTAGGCTTAGTCGGGTATTATCGACGTTTATGAAAGACTTCTCTAGATTGTCCTCACTATTGACTAGATTAACGAGAAATGAGTTTAAATTTGTGTAGAGTGAGATTTGTGAAAAATCGTTCCAAGAGCTTAAGGTTAGACTCACCACTGCTCCAATATGGATTATTCTAGAAAGGGGTTTGGGCTATTAAGTTTATTGTGATGCGTCTCGAAAAGGTTTGGGTTCTATGTTGATGCAAGAGAGGAAAATGGTAGCATATAGTTCACGTCAGTTGAAGATACATGAGAGAAATTATCCTACTCATGGCCTAGAGCTAGCGGTGGTGATTTTTGCCTTAAAAATCTGGAAGCATTATTTATATGGTGAGAGCTTTTGAAGTGTTTTTCGATCGCAAAAGTTTGGAATATCTATTTTCACAGAAAGATTTGAATTTGAGACAGAGGAGATAGATGGAGTTTATGGAGGATTATGATTCGGAGTTGAATTATCATTCGAGGGAAGGCTAATGTAGTGGTCGACGCCTTGAATAGGAAATCCGTAAGTAGTATTGCCATCCGAGAATAAAAGATGTTGGGTGCTATTGGTGAGTTTAACTTGCATCTTGGCGAGTTCGTTGAGTCGATTGTTTTATTCACTATAGTTGCACAACCTACATTAGTGAGCCGAGCTATAGAAGCACAACAGGGTGATCACGAAGTAGAGGCTATCCGAGGGAAGATATCTAGTGGAAAGCTAGAGAAGGGCTTGAATGTCTATTCTGACTCGAGTGTCAGGTATTTGGATTTTCTTTTCGTGCCAGAATCTTGTAGGGAGGAAGTGCTCTAAGAATTCCATCATTCACGCCTTGCGGTACATCCAGGAGGCATAAAGATGTATCACGACCTTAGCCGCCATTTTTTGTGGAGGGGAATGAAGAGAGACATAGCCTTATTTGTTTCGAGGTGCCTTACTTGTCAATAAGCAAAGGCCGAGCACCAACGACCCGCAGGTTTGTTACAACCCTTATCTATAGTCGAATGGAAATGGGAGCATGTCACGACGGATTTTGTTATGGGTCTTCCAAGGACTCAACAAGGAAATGATGCTGTGTGGGTGATAGTCGACCGGTTAACCAAATCAGCACACTTTATACCTATGCACATGAGTGACTCAGTAGATTATCTTGTTGACCTTTATGTTAGGGACATAGTTCGACTTCATGGGGTCCCTATGACTATCGTTTCAGATAGAGATCCACGTTTCATGGCTCCGTTGTGGCAGAGCCTACAGAATGCCTTGGGCACTAGATTGACGTTTAAAATCGCCCATCATCCTCAAACTAACGGGCAGTCCGAGCGAACTATTCAGATCTTAGAGGACATGCTTCAGTGTTGTGTTCTAGATTTTAAGGGCTCGCGGGAGAGACATTTATCTTTAGTGGAGTTTACCTATAATAACAGTTTTCAGGCGTGTATTGTTATTACGTCGTTTGAGGCCTTATATGGCCGATTGTGTAAATCTCCAGTGTGTTAAGCCAAGGTGGGTGATGCACCTATGCTAGGTCCTAAATTTGTCTGGGAAACGACGGAAAAGGTCGCGATTATTCGTAAGAGGTTAGTTTCGGATCAGAGTCGCCAGAAGAGCTATGCCAACTGTAGGAGGAGACCTTTATCTTTTGAGGTAGGAGATCATGCATTCTTGAAAATATCATTGAGACGGGGTTTAATGAGATTTGGGAAATGCAGGAAGTTATCTCCTAAATTTATTAGGCCTTTTGAGTTTCTAGAGCAAATTGGGGAGGTAACTTATCAGTTGACCTTGTCACCCTAACTTTCCGGAGTTCATGATATGTTTCATATTTGTATGCTCCAGAAGTATGAGCCAAATCTTTCACACGTGTTGGATTGGATCGAGTTAGAGGTAAATGAGGATGCCTCGTACGAGGAGAGACTGATACGGGTTTTAGACTCTCGGGACCAAGTTTTGTGAGACAAGACTATTCCATTGGTTAAGGTGTTATGGCGACACCATGGGATTAAGGAGGCGACTTGGGAGCATGAGGAAGAAGTTCGTGAGAAGTATCTAGACCTATTTATTGATATTTGAGACTTGTGTTGAAAATCTTATTTATGTTGTAATATGTAAACATTGTATATGTTTTGGAAAGTTGAATTGTAATATTTTGGGTTGAAAGACTCTGTTTGTCCTTGTTACGAGTATGGATGATCCATGATTTGATTTACATTCAGTGATTGTTGGTTGATTTTAAATTTCAGAGATGAAATTCCTCAAGGGGGAGATTATAACGGTTTCAGTTTAGACCTGACCCATTTCTTACTTTTGAATCCAAGAATCCATGTCCTTAACTATTGTTCATTTCGTTTTCATCTTGTTACTAGTTGATTTTGGCTATTTAAGAGTTATGGTTGTGTTTGAAAAGGTTAGAAAGTTAATTTTTTAAAGAGTTGTTGCCCAGATTTTTGCCTGTTTGTTTTAGCGGTCTTTCTTGTGCTCGAGCGGTCTTTTACAGTCTGCAAAACTACTGGAAGTGTGGTATCTTCGCTCGAGCAGTATTTCTTGTGCTCAAGTGGTCTTTTGCAGGTCTAAACTTCTAGGAAGGGGTCATTGTGTGTTGGAGCAATATTTTTAGACACTCGAGCGGTATCACTTATTGTGTCTTATGCTCGAGCGGTGTTTTAGATGCTCGAGCGGTGTTTTAGTCGCTTAAGCGGTCTGCACGTATATCAATTTGAGAGAAGGGCATTTTGAGTCACTTTTTCACTTCTCTCTCTCTCTCTCTCTCTCTCTCTCTAAAAACCCTAAATCTTCACTTTCTCTCTCTAGTTCTTACATTCTAACTCTAAATACTCTCAATCCTTTGATTTCTTCACCCTGGCCCTTTGGAGAAAAGAGTAGAACACGTAGAGGGCTTCGTTTTAATTGGAAGAGTTGTTTTCGGCTCTGCCAAGCTTTTACCTTTGCTCTGTCTTATCTTCTACTTTGAGATAGAAATTTCTTCAACCTTTAATATGGTTCTTAATTTAGTTATTTGCTCTTTGAAAAAGGTCAGTGATTTGGGAATTTTTGGCTAAACCTAGGTTTTGATTTTGAAAAGTAAAATAGGAGTTTTGTAAATAAATGCTTGAGAAATGTTGTGGGAGTATATATATTGTTGGGTTATGTTGAAATTTTTAAAATTTACTCCTTAAATGAGATTTTAAAGAACAAAGGAGATTTTGTTTGAAAATCTTTGTTATTTGGTTATGGAAGTAAAGGAAAATAAGTTGGGTTTTGAAAAGATATAGAGAATGTATCTATTGATGATGAGAGTGGGGTCGGATATTTATTATCACTCCCATTTTGAAATTTATGAAATTTTATCTATTGTTGGACAAATTATTTGTTGAGTAGAAATATTTGTTTTGGGCTATCAGTGAAGGATAATCTTGATTATTGTAGACATTACATGAGAATTAGGTTAAATTGAAACCAACTTCTCATACATTGTACATCAAGCATCGTTTCATATTGAACATTGAAAATATATTGATTTTGAGAAAAATTGGTGAATACCTTGGTGAATCTAGTTAGGGGATGTGGTTGTGGTTATTATGTTGGCCTGTGTATTCTTGGTGAAAGTCTAGAAACTCGCGCGGTTAGGTGCTGATCTTTCTGATTAGTACCGGTAAAATGGCTTTGGTAGTGCTTGTATAGCCTACTAGTAGACACAGACCTAGAGATTCACAGTGTTTTGTATCTACTACCCTATTTTTTGTTATAAAATGATTATTTTCATAAATTGATGCATAATCTGGCATTGCATAGATTTGAGATGGAAAATGAGAAATGTTTGACAAATGGCATGCATATGCATTCACCTTATGACTTAGTTTAGAGTCATATATTGTGTTAAAGTATCTCTACGGAACTTTAGCTCACCCTATGTGGAAAACAACTTTTAAGTGTTGATGATAGGGATGTAATTAGTTCAATATGTTCAGTATTTAGGTAAAAATTACACCAAACCAATTATGTTGGTTTGGTGCGGTTTAATTGGCTTAGGATTTTTCAAACTTGAGCTAACTTTAAATATAATCATTAATCTATATAAAAACATTAAATTAGTTATTTGTCTACCATTTCAAACATATCCAATTCATCCATTTAATACAGACTTTTCAATTCCTAAATTAACAAAAATAAAAAAAAAAAAAAAGTTTAAAAATACTAAGATTTCAAGAATAATGAGTTAGAGTTAAGATTATATATAATAAGAGTTTACAAACTTAGGTTATAAAGATGATAAGGTTAACTAATTAAGGTTAATAATTTATTATACTTATTAATATCATTATATTATTAGATTATATATATGTATATATATTATAAATACAATATATGTTGAAGCGGTCGGTTTCGGTTTAGATCGGTGCACAAGGTGCTTAAACCGATACCGAACCGAAAAAATTCAAATTTAAAAACCACACAAACCGATTCTTGTTAAAAAAATAAACCAAATATAGCCGGTTTGGTCCGATTCAATCGGTTTGGTCAGTTTTTTCGATTTTTCTTACATCCCTAGCTGATGATATGCCTTCACCAAGGACATAGCATGGGAGGACTTGGAGCCAAGGGCTTCATTTTTTTATTTTGATGTAATTATTTTTATACATGCTTTGGACTTTAATTGTATTGAGTTGAACTCATATTGTTATACCCAAATATCGACTTGGAATGATGTAGCCGTTAGGGCATATAATTACTTCATTTTACTTTTGTTTTTTTTAATCCATGTAACTATATTATATGCTATAGATTCAGAATCTAAGATTTATAAATGTATACAGCATATGTCATCTTTTGTATTGATCAAAGTGATAAATGAAATAAAAGATATGATGTTATTGATCATTGTAAAGGATGTCATGAGTTGGGCTATCGTTATTTATTTTGGGGCGTTACAACTTGTTAAGCTATCGAGTTTGAATACTTTGGGATCGTGGGATGTAATTTTTAGCACAATGGGTTATTTTGTTAGATGAGATTAGAAGTAAGCTTGGTATGCTATGTGATAACATATTTCTGTAACTAAATGAGTATGAAATTTAATTTCTTAGAATAGATTCAAACAATAAAAACGACACCAAATTCAATAATATAACACTACTGTCAAAATTATTCAAAACCTTATATTTTAAACAAAAATTACAAACCTGAGGCAATAACTTTGCTCTGCCGATCCTACGAGTGATGCACAAAGGTAGGGCCCTCTTGTTGAGATTCCATCCAAATGTGTTTCTTGCTAGTTCATTTCATCATTTTGTTAGTCTATGTAGCTATTATAGCGATTCTGGTTCAGACCTGACCCATTTGATGCTTTGGATCCGAGATTTACTTCCTTAAACAGTTGTTCTTGTCTTGTTTTCCCTTATCACTCTTTGAGTTTGGCTATTGGGATGTGTTGGTTGTGTTTAGAACAGGTTGGTAGCTTGTTTTTCAAACTTGCATTGTTCAGAATATTGTTCCTTCGCTCGAGCGGCACTTCTTGCACTCGAGCGGTCTTTGTGAACTCTCTGTCACGACCCAAATCCACCCCTATAGGTTTAGCGTCGTAACTGGCCAGTAATCCTAGGATTACCATAGGCATTTGTACGGATCATCATGTAATATGAGGCTACGGAAGCAAATATATAAAACATACATAGTCCATTGAGCTATGCAAACGTACATGGAACAGAATATTTGAAACTTAAAATATATACATATGACGTCAAATTACAAAAGTCATGCCCACCATACAAATATTATCAAAAGGGACTTAACCCAGTGTACGGATAAACAAAAAAAAAAAACAAAAATCCTTAACATGATCCACAAAGACTTGACTTCTTCAGATGGGAACCTCCTCGAGTGGCGTAAAGGTTAGCTTACAACAGACTTCCAGGCAGCCATCACCGAGCTTGGTCATGCTCCTGATCACCAACATACCTAATATAAATAGTGAGCGAAGGCCTAGTGAATAATAACAGAGTAAAGGGTTTAATGTTGGAAAGCGAGTTTAGAAGCATATACTTATTCAATTTCATAGATGATCATACGTGGAACACCCATTAATGCTAACAGATCAGATATAGAGCATTAATTCAAAGGTTCTAAGGGTCTAATTAATTTTTAAGAAAAGGCATGCGACACAAAAGAGTGCGTAAAACCCGAATCTATCAACACATAGGCATGTTGAGCACAACTAGAGATCATACCTAACACCACTGACTTGGTGTTCTGCACATCATTAGGTACTAATGCAAAAACTCGGCCTTGCCTCAAAGTTTCTCTCCCAGTATTAGTTTTCACAATTGTTCTTGGTGCAGAAACGGATTCGGCTGAACTTGCTGCAGGACTGTTAGCATCGTCAGATCTCATCAAACAATCTCTGATCATGTGGCCAGTCTTGCCACACCGAAAACAAGCACCAGATACACGATAACACGCGCCTTATGCTTCCTCTCACATTTAGAACAAACTGACATAGATCCACTACTTTGACTTGAACTGCTTAAAAATCCAGTATTTCGCTTTTTGTTTGCAAATTATGAACGGCCCTTCCGAAAATTGGATCCAGATCTTTTGCTTCTCCATTCTGTTGTTAGTACTTTAGCTTGTTTCATTGCTGCCAGATTGGCCTCTACTATCAACGCTCTGTCAAGTACATTCGCATATGTAGGCAACTTCAAAACACCTACTCGATCAAACATGTCCAGATCTAGGCCCCCTTCAAATTTCTGAGCCTTTTTGTAATTTGTGTCGACCATATGAGGAACAAATCTGGCTAACTCAATGAACTTAGCCTCATACTCAGTTACGGACATCTTGTCATGCTTAAGTTCTTGGAATTCTGACACTTTACGGTCTCTAAAACATTGGGGAAAGTACTTCTCATAAAATATCACTTTAAACTGGCTCCACGTCATAGTCCCACTATTATCTTGGATAAGCATCCACCATTATCTAGCTTCTTCTTTCAAAGTGTAGGTGGCCAAAAGAACTTTCTGAGTTTCCGAGCATGGGAACACTTTAAATATCTTTTCAATCTCTAGCAGCCATGTTTCGACTTTCAATGGCTCAATACCACCCAGAAAGATTGCCGGCTTCATTTTATTGAACTTCTATGTCAGTGAAATAATGTCAGTGTTTTCCTGCTCAACTAGCACCAGAGGTGGTGGAGGGAGCACAGGTTGTTGTCTTTGTTGCTGTCTCATTGTTTCTGTTAAAGCTTCTAACATTTGTTCCATCTAGCTCATTCCAGCCTCTAAAGATCCAATTGTATCATTACTTCTTGTATTTTCCATTACTATAGGTAAACAGGACAATAATAAACATAGGCAGAATAATCTCGTTCTCTGTATTTAATTCCAATTCAATTTGTTTCATATTGATTCAAGTATGTTCACATCATTTCATTTTAGTTCAAGTATGTTCAAATAGTTCACACACCCACACATACAGATGGAATGCCTCTAATCCTTTCTTGGACATCCTACAGCTCATATGGACCCGTGTGTGAGATATAACTCATGCTCTGATACCACTCTGTCATGACCCAAACCCACTCATATAGGTTTAGCGTCGTAACCGGCCAGTAATCTTGGGATTACCAAAGGCATCTGAACGAATCATCATGTAATATGGGGTTGCAGAAGCAAATATATAAAATATACATAGTCCATTGAGTTGTGCAGATGTACATGGAACAGAATATTTAAAACTTAAATATATACATATGACATCAAATTACATAAGTTATGCATCACCATACAGATATTATCAAAAGGGACTTAACCTAGTGTACGGATAAACGAAAACAAAACAAAAATCCTTAACAAGATCCACAAATACTTGACTTCTTCAGACGAGAACCTCCTCGGGAGGCACAAAAGTTAGCTAACAACAAACTTCCAAGCAGCCATCACTGACCCTAGTCACACTCTTGATCACCAATATACATAATATAAATAGTGAGCGAAAGCCTAGTGAATAATAACAGAGCAAAGAGTTTAATGAATGATGTCTTGTATCAGATTCAGGAAGTAGAGTTCAGAAGCATGTACTTATTCAATTTCACAGATGATCATACGTAGAACACCCATTAGCGCTAACAGATTAGATACAAAGCATTAAGGGTCATTCTTGACCAATTCCATAAAGGAACCTCCGGTACCGGGAACAGATAACATACTTAAGCCACGGTATTGTTACCCCCAGGCGAAGACCATGAGACCACAGTATTATTTCCCCCAAGCAAGGGCCATGAGACCACGGTATTATTACCCCTAGGCAAGGGCGATGAGACCACGACGTTATTATCCCCGGGCAAGGGACATGTGCCAAGGATGCCACAAATACTTTTCAATACATAGACAATCATTTCTTGTCATATCATATAGGAAAATACTTAAATGTGAACATAGTTTTACAAAGTTATTACTCACAGATGGCTCCAATGGCAAAATAGATATAGCAGACGAACTAGTCGATTTATGGCGCGTGACCTACATAAACACAGAACGGATACATATTGAAACACACATTCGGAATTTTTTTAACTTAGATATTTCTTATCTTAGTGTGCTTCTAATCCTTATCCTCATTATTATGTCTTAATCATGGCCTAGGAATGCCTACGATGCAATAAGAATGCCAAAACATGTTGTTCAACACTTAGTCAAATTTTCAAAAATATGACACCTCATACAAGAGTCACTTCCTACCCTTGAGCAAACCCTTAGGCCTGCAAAAGTACTGGTTATATGAATTTTTCGCTCAACGGCAGCTCGAGTGTGAGACTGGGTGAACAAGGTCTCTGCTCGAGCGCAACTTTGGTTGCTCAAGTTCTAAAACTTTTGTGAGCATGAATTTTACGCTCGAGCCAACTTTTGGTCACTCGAGTTGAAGTGCAAAACAAATAGTGGTCGCTTGAGCACAGGTTTTGTCGCTCGAGCGGAGATGCAGAATTCTAGAATTTTCAGATTGCTCTACAAGCTTCAAAACTCAAATTCAAAGCTACAAATCATGTTCTTTTGGGCCAAAAGCTTAAGAAAACATGTGTAAACTTATAAAACATTGTAAATTCAAAATCATTTCGCAAAATCAAAGCCCAAAAGTAAGCCGATTGTGCAAAATCAAACTTAGAATTTAAAGAACATAACATGTATGAATTATCTTGGCTCCCAAGCTTTCAAAACATGATCAAATGAGGTGTTTAACTTAAAAACATGTTGAATTCTTAGAACAAACCAAAATGAGGACATGCAAGAGGAAATTCTTTGAATTTAACTTCAAAATCATGAGAATTATGTATGCATGCATGATACACTCCCATATTCATCTATCTAAGCTCAACTCTTGTCTTAATCTAGAATTTCTTTTGAACTCATATATTAGCTAACTTAATTACATCATCAAAGGTTTGAATTCTCACCTAAACTTCCCAATTGAGCTTCAAGTAGTCAAATTCTTAAGTGACCAAGCTAATTCTCCTTAGTTCCTCTCAATTCCCTTAGCAAGTTTTCTTAGTTGGACTCATTTCTCTCTCTCTCTCTCTCTCTCTCTCTCTCTCTCTCTCACGTTTTAGTCTTTGAAGATGAGTGGTTGAGAGTGTAAAGTGTATAAAAGGTGTTGGAAGTGGCCTTATATAGACTCATTAATAAGTCTTAATTAAGTTTGGCTTAAACTAATCAAATGGGCATTACTTATCCTAATTAATTTGTTCTGAATCGAATTCTAATTAAACCTACCATAAAATTCTAACAATCCAGAATAACACATAAACGAAGTCAATTTTGTAATCAGATGCCGATAAAGCCTTCAATTTTCAGAACAGAACAAAAACACAGACAAATATTTCTGCAACAAACAAATACAAACACAAATAATGCAATACACATGCAATTAATTCAAAATTTCTTCTTAATTACTTATTAGGCATCCTTAATCATGGTTTAACAGTTAATCACAGGTCGGGGTTGTTACACTCTCGGTATTTTTGCAGGTCGACAAAAGTACTGGGAATGGTGTTCTTCGCTCGAGCGAAGTTTCCTGTACTCGAACAGTGGTCTTCTGTCTGTAAAACTTCTGGGAGTTTGTATTCTTTGCTCGAGCGTAGATTCTTGCGCTCGAGCGGTGCAACTTATTGTGTTTGGTTGCTCAAGCGACACTTCTTACGCTTGAGCGATTTGTGCGTATATCAATTTGTAAAATCACTTTTCTGAGTCACTTTTTCACCTCACTCTCTCTCTGTCTCTCTCTAAACATTTCAAGACCCTATTTTCTCTCACTCTCTCTCTAAAACTCATCTATTTCACTCAAACCCACCTAGATTCGTCAATTTTTTCACCCCATGTCCCTTTGTTAAAAAAGTAGAGCTCAACGAGGGTTTCGTTCTAATCGAAGCAAAGTTTATTTTTGGCGTCTTTGAGTTCCCTACACTCTCCCTCTCGCATTCAAAACTTGAGGTAAGGATTCTTCGCACCTTTTATGAGTTTTAACTTAATTATTTGCAATTTCTAAACAATATTGTGATTTTGGGGATTTTTGAAACAAACCTAGGGTTTTGGGTTAAAGATCAAAAAAGAGGTTTTTATAATGGATTCTTGGAAATGTTTGTGTTGTGGGAAATAAAGTTGGGTTGTGATGAAATAGCTGACTTTGATACTTGGGATTAATGTTGGAAGAAAAATGGGGTTTTGCCCTAATTGTGTCAACTGTTAACTTTATACAAATTATGGAATTGGTGTTGGAAATATGAAATTGAGTTGGTTTTGATGAGGATTGTGAAGTCGAATATGTATTATCACTCACATCTTGAAATTTGGAGAGTTTATCTTTATTGATAATTGTTTATCTGTTTAGAAATATCTGTTTTGGGCTATCAGTGGAAGATAGCTATGATTGTTGTAGAAATTGCATGAGAATTAGAAGAATTGAAACTATTTTCTCATTCAATTTCATTGAGCATTATCTCACATTTTGACATTGGAAATGTTTATCGTTTTGAGAAAATGGGTGAATTTGGGAAATATGTATTGTCTCGTTGAAATAAGTTGGCCTAAGCGTCCATGGTGAAAGTCCTAAAAACTGTGCGTATACATGGGTGTCAATCTCGCGGACAAAATATTCGTAAAATGGAAATAATAATGTTTGCATAGCCTATGTTTACATAGTTGCCGCCTTACGGTTTCCCAAGGATGAAATTTCCATAAAAGGTTGTATTTGTTTTAAGGTTCCTAGAATGTGATTCACTAGCCTATTTTTTACTGTAAATGAAATGATTTATGAATCATGATATTAACTTGGTATTGCATAGTTTTGGAAAGAGATATAAAATGTTTTGGCACAAACATTGCATAAGCATTCACCTTATAGTTTTTTTAAGATATATATACTGTGTTGGATTATTTCTATTGGGTTTTGGCTCACCCTATCTAGGAAAACATTTCAAGTGCTGATAATATGCCTCCACCAAGGCAATAGCTTGGGAGGACTTGGAGCAAGAGTTTCATTTGTGTATTTGTTATATTTATTTTTGTACAAGTCAAGGGTTTTAATTGTATTGGATCTAAATCCACTTTTGTTGTAACCAAATAATGACTTGGAAAGCTGTAAGTCCTTAGGGCATTTCTTATCTATTTAACTTCCATTCTATTGCTCTTTTTTCTTTTTCTTTTTAACATATGTTATAGATTCAGGGCCAGACTTGTAAATATATACCTGCATATGTACTCTTTTGTAAACTCAATTAGACTTAATGGAAGATAATTATTTTATCATTGTTGTCAATTATTGATCTTGTGGATGATTTATTGTATTTATATCGGGACGTTACAGTTTAGAACATGATTAGGGCACTAACAACCTACAAGTAAGAGCATCTTCAACGATGCATCAATTTTTTTATTAAATTTGAGTAAAAGCTTCCTTTGATATCAAGTGCTCCAATGGAGGATTTTAGAGCTTCATTAGAACACCGCGAGGACGATCAGACGGATGTTTGACCGGTCAACCGACCAGTGTAAATTTTTCTCTTTTTTTTCTTTTTTTTTTTTCTTTTTTTTGAGGTGGTTGACAGCGCGGTCCACTAGCCAGTATAATTTTTTCACTTTTTTTTTTCCTTGAGGTGGACATCGGAGGGATATCCGGCAATGGCAATGAACAATGATTTGATGAAAAACACATTTGTCCTCAGTTTGATGAAAGAAAAGTGAAATCCTCGATTTGATATCTATTTGTTACAGCCGTTAGAGTAGGAAAATGACTCATTTTTCATCAAATTCAAATTTGATGAAAGATTTGAGTAACTATTGGAGATGGTCTAAGATAACAAATTTTGTTTGGTGCAAGTTAATTGATTAATAAGAAAGTCAAATTTTAAATAATTAATTTTTTTGTTTATTTAAACTATTTTTATTTAATATCTTTCTTTTTTTTTAATAACTGGATATCCGAATTAACTCACGGCACATCTTAACTAATCTTATTATAAATAAAAATTGCATCAAGCAATCTAATATTAACTTCCAAAATAATAAAAAAAATAAAATTATAAATAACTCCTATAAACTACACCAACTAACCACATTGTATCACTACGATTATAGTTAGGTTTGTAAATGAACAGAGCCGTTCGTGAACATGTTCGAGCTCAACTCGGTTCAAACTCGTTCGAACTCGGTTCGTTAATTTTTTATTTTTTATTTTTTGCAGTCAAATTCAAGCTCGAGCTCGTTAAATTTTTAATAAACAAGTCAAAGCATTCTAAAGCTCGGCTCATAAGCTCAACTCGTTAACTGGCTCGCTTAATATTTATTATTTATATATTAAATAATGTAAAAATATGTATAAAAAATAAGATAAATATGTTATTTATATATTTAAAAAATATAAATGTAAATAATAGTTAACTATAGATAGTACATTTATATAATAGTGGTAGTAGATATTATTATTTTAGTAAAATATTGAATTTTAAAAAAAAATGTTCATATATGTTTTATATATAATTGTATAATCAAATTTTAATTGTTACTTTAGTTTCATGCGCAAATATAAATTAATAAACTTGTTGGCTCGTTAAGGCTTGTAAACAAACTCAAACTTGAATCAAGCCTAAACTAACTCGGCTCGAACTTGGTTCGTTAAATTTTTATTGAGTTCGAAATCGAGCTCAAGTTCATTAAAATCTTAATAAACAAGTCTAAATATATTAAAGTTCAGCTTGACTCGACTCGTTTGTAAGCCTAATTATCGTAATGATTGATTGAAATAGTTACAAATATATCAATCGAAACACCAAAAAATTACACGTTACTTAATGTGAAATATATATATATATATATAAGATTAGGTCTAATTAATATATTTATTGAAGAAAAACACAAAGCAAGTCCAAACTCAAAATATTAAAAAATAGGACAAATTTCAACCAACTTCCACTTCATAAATGGCTTATGCTTCATAGTGCTCTCATCTTTAGACAAAGATACTTGACTAGAGTCCCTTAAAGCTTTGCACCATTAGAGAGAGAGAGAGAGAGAGAGAGAGAGAGAGATCATGAATTTTTCAAATAACCATGCAATGTTCTTTGTGGTGGTTGTGGGCTTATTGGATTGTTGCAGCCTGAGGTTATGTGGTGGTACTGATCCAACAGATGGCTTCACCAATGTGGCATTAACAGAGTATAACTTCGAATTACAGAAACCATATGACATTCCACTTAACGAGCGTTACAGTTATGAAGATGGAGTTAGAAGACTGTGGGTGTATGCTGATGACAAGCCCCATGACCCCACCAGTCATACTCAGCCACGTACCGAAGTTTGCATACGTGTACGTATTCACTTCTTTTTCCTTTTTTTTTTTGTATTGGGATGAACTTCTCTCCAGTCAACTTAACATTCCGTCTGATTTTTCTGTAGAAAGGTCATTGGGGCGGGTGATTATTAGATTTTCTCGAAATACAGTCACATAATATTTCATAATATTATAATTAGTGAAGAAAGTAAGATATTATGATTTTGTATAAGTGATTGAGAAATATGAAAAGATATGATAAATAATAATTGATGAAGAAATATGAACATGTAATATTTCGGGAGTACCTAATAAATTTTCTCATTGGAGTACACACTGTTGTGTCCCAATATAGGACATTCAGTCAAGTTAATTGGAGAGAATTCTGTCTTTTATGCATTTTTCTTTTTTTATCGGCAAAAATCAATTGGTATTAGTTGTTAGATTAGTACTATCTTTTATGCATTAGTGTCTTTCAAAACAATTAAATTTAGCAATTTCTCAAATATACAAACTAAGAAATTTAATGATTATTAAAAAAATTAATAATTTTTTGAGTTTTCATAAAATTTCACAGTATTTGAGAAAATGTTCATAATTTCTCAAACACAAAAACAGTGAAAATTTACAATTTCTCAAAAACAAAAATAGACAAATTTCAGTTTATCTCCTTGTGTTTTTGTCCATGTGCGGATTACTCCCCTCTCATTTAGAAATAACCACATGGCTCCTTTTAGCTTGTAGACTAAAATGCACCATTAAACATTCCGTTCAACTTAACAACAAGTGTGAAACACGTTAATGGACATAAAGAGATCGTATGCTCATTTTCAAATTTCAATGGGATAAAGCACATGGAGTTAAAGGACACTTTGCCTTCTAATCAAACGACGAAAATATCTATAATTCATACACTTATGTTACTTATATACATAAATATTTTAATCTTTCTTATTAAATTGTTAACTGGCCTAATGCTGTATTTCAATCAATAAACCACTCTGATTATTTTCAAATGTGAGAAGATAATTCACACATAAGTCAAATCACAAAAAAATAAGTGAAATTTTCCCTACAAAATTGTGAGGATGTGAGATTCCACAATTTCATAAACCAAAAAATTCACTTGAGTTTGGAAAAGTAGTACGAAAAGCATGGTGTACATTCAAATTTACTGTGGTGTGAGACACTCAAATCAATCCAGCCCACACAATTCATTTTCTATAAATTTTCGAATAACTTTTTCCAAGCTCCATAAAATTGTTTCATCCGCTTACCATTTAGATCTTCATGTAGGGGCTTGACTATTCATCCGGAGTATGGCAATTCGAAGGCTATGGTTTTGTGCCAAACCCAACCTCCGGTGCTACAATAGTACAAATTCACATTCACGGTGCACCTCATGGTGCAACAACAATAATATTGAGGATCTATAATGGAGACACGAGGTACTACAGTGGTAAGCTAGTCGATACTGATCTGTATGACAAATGGTTTTGAGTTAATTTAATTCATGATGTGGATGGAGGGAAGGTCACAGTGTTCATCAATGGTGTACAAAAATTTGAGACACATGATCAAGGGCCTGGATACCTGTATTTCAAATGCGGGTATATGCTGCACCAACTAATATAAGCTACTATATGGAATCCAGGTTGAGAGACATCAAAAATATAAAAGTGATGCAAATTGAAAAGTAATTTACCCAACAAATAAATAAATAATGTATTCAGAACTTGAACTTATTGTGTAAATTTAAACTTGGTGCATAGCAATAACAGCAAGTAACCATATATTGTGATTTGCATATACTTGATGGATGAAGGGAAGGTGACAGTCTTCATCACTGGTGTCTGAAAATTCATGATAAATAAGGTAACTCTCGGTTGAAAATGTTAAGTTATGTCCTTCGGATGCAAAACAATTCAAACAATTCAACGTATTCCTTAACAAGATCGAGATAATACAAAATCCAAGCCAATGACAATAATTGGCATAAAATCCATGAATTGAATCAACAAACCAGCCTAATGTACAGTTTCATGCATTCAAACTTTACTAAAGAATCCCTTTTGTGTACATGATGTGAATAAAATGAATACAATGATGAATGAAATGTATAAAATGAAGAAATTGATGCAAACAATAAAAATTTAAACAACTAAAATGAAGCATATACATATAAATTAACGCAGCAAGCTTACAAACCACAAGGAAGCAAACATAATTTCCCAATTTGAATAAAGAGCCACTGTAGAGGGTTTGGATGGTCATCGTCCTGTAAAAATGACCTTGGCAATGGTATCTCTGGAGGCAAATGCCGGTGAAATGCATCAACAGCAGCCACAACACCGTCTTCATTCTCTATCAATTTTGCCACTTCCATTGCTCGAGATTTCACCTGGGAGAAAGTTCATTAAGATTAAGCAGAACAAATTGTGCTTCTGGAAGGTGGAAAATAAAGGGAAATGTGAAGGTTTAGAACTTTAAGAACAAAATCATTGATGACATACAGTCTACAACATTCAAGCATAAGTTTTCATTTTCAAAATCTCATTTCATCCTCAAGTTCCTTAGAAAACAACTGCAATTTGCAATTAACATCCATTTGCAATCTCATCTTCAACAAAACTTCACTAATTGCTCAAGCCTGTTCCAATGCATATGGAACCCCCATGGAGGATCACAAAAAAACATTTCTTCGTGGACAAATCCCGTAAATGAATTAGATGTCCACAGCCACTCATCTCACCAAACTAATTTGTCAAACTCACTAGCAATTAAAAAAGAAAATTTTAACTCCAAATATGTACATAGTGCACCCATGAGCTAAGATTATTGGGCTCAAAGTGAGGAAGGAATGCAACAACACTGCTTTAATACTAGAAGTGGGGCACCGGTTATGCAAAAGGGTAATACACAAAATAACTATGTTCCTTTATTCTTGCTCGTCTTCTCCGGAGAATTTGTGAGATTGAGATTAAGCTTCACTGCTGCATTAATTCCTCTGCTCATTGTTTTAAAATTTTAAGTTCTATTATTTTTTTAAATGTTGTTATAATCAAGGTTTCGAAAAGCGGTTGCGGTGGTGCGGTTGCGGGGTATAAAGGTTGTAGCGCAACGGTCACGATAACCAAAACCATGAATTTTTTTATCTTTCTCACAATTTGATAAAAAAAACTTACCAATATGCAAAAAAAAAAATTTCCAAAATCACATTTATTGGGGTTTAAAATAGATTTTGATCAATTTTTGTTAGTTTTTAAGTATGATCCAATATATTTCATATTTTTAAATTACTATAACAAGAGTTTTTTACATTTTATTTCAATAGTTAATGATTTTAAGAATAATTGATTTTAAATGTCTACAAAATTATTTTTGACCAATACCCAAACTAACTAAATAAAAATATTTACAATTATTAAATGAAATGATTATAAAAATAAAAATTGTGCCACAAAAAAATTAATTTTGAGCAAATACTTGTTTTTAAAAGACATTTTTTTAGACAACACTTTACAGCTAACTAAATAAAATTATTTACAATTAAGTATTAAACGAAATAATTATAAAAAAAAAATTATGCAATAAACAAAAATTATTTTTGAGCTACTGGTTTTATTTTATTTTTTTAAAGACATTTTTAGACAACACATTATAGTAACAAAATAAAAAATATTTACAATTAAATATTAAATGAAATGATTATAAAAATAAATACAATCACTATTTATATATTTTTTATTTTACATGTTAATGTAATTAAACAAAAATTAAAAAATAAATTATAAAGAAAAAAATCCATACAATGTTTTTTCTTTAGGCTTAGATCACTCAAGTATTCGTTCTTTTTTTGTAAACATTTTTTTTTTTGGTAAACATACTGTAAAGGTGTGGAACAAGCCGTTACAATACCGCTACGACCGTTATATATGTAAATTTCCATCACACTGCAAAAGCGGGTGTAACGGGTAGTGCCTACCACCGCAACCGTTACATCACGGCCACAACCATTACATAATACCGCTTTTTGAAACCTTCGTTATAATCAAACACACTAAATCATTAATTGACAAAAAAGGAGAGACAAAATGCGTGGTGGGCGGGAATAATATAGGGAGAGATAAAAACAACCAGTAGTTACAGTACTACCTAATTAAGAATTATACTTGCGGCAACTTTTCATGCTAATTAGAATGATCAATGACAATGAATGGTCTAATCCGTAACATTTTCAGACAAGTTCATTTTGAGTATGCCCACATTCACTTGCACATAAATTACCTCTGGTTTGAGCATGAATTTTATGGCATCTGATAAGGCTCCAACACTGAGCTGAGATATAGGGATTGGAGTTGGTCCCAGTCCTTTTTGATAAAGTCTATCACCCCAAAAGAACTGATCTCCGAAGAACGGAACTATGGCTGTTGGACACTGCATTTCATGATGTAGACATTAGGTAAAACCAAATACACTTCTTAGGTATAGTGTGTAGAAATGGAAATCGGTTCTCATAAAGCACAATATTAGTTCCAGGGAGGAGAAAATAAATTAATAAAAAAAGAACAGCCAATGTAATCATCAAATGAGGATAGTATAATTTAGATATAATCCATCCACATATTTTTATTAGTCCTCATTTAAGTAATAACTATTTTTGCCAAAGCAATTGGAGTCTGCTAAATTAGAATTGAAATGAATGTACAATTGATCAAAAGCACTAATTGCTTAGTGAACCACTAGTTCTTTGGCTATAATGGTAGCATATTAAAGTAATCCTTAAATTGATTATAGCATATTATGAGAGTAGATTAAATAACTAATCTAAATAATTTGAACCATTGAAATTTTGGTTCATTTTTTTGTTAATATAAAATTGAAATATTTTTATACCTCCAAAAACTATTTGATATTTAAAATATTTGAACTACTCATGAAATAAAATTTAAGATAACAATTATGAATATGGTATAGTTTTGTAATTTTCTACCTCTTCTAATAAAATTGTATTCATAAAAATAAAACATTATTTTAATTTTTTTTGGGGAACAATGGTAAGGACTTAATAAACAATCATTTTAATTTTTTAACAGTCTACTGCCACATAACTACCCTCTCTTGTTGCCAAGAACTATCTTTGCAAATTGCAACCATTAGAATAATCAGTTTCCTAGACATAAAACACATTTTAGCCATGTTGAAACATCATAATTATACTGATATTATTCTCATATGCAACCAATATCTAAAATGAAAAACTATGAACAAGAATGTTACCCCAGCCCTTAGTCCTGTAGCTGTGGTTCCAGCGCCACCATGGTGTACCTGCATATTTATGATATATTATTTTCAGTTAGTGATTTCTCACACATATCTGGTAATTTAAAATGCCTAAAAAAAATTGTGCATTAGTATAGCCTATGAAGCATGGATACGAGACAAGCATGTCTAATCCATACCGAAACTTGGTACTTCACATGGTACTTTTGCATATATCTTTGGGTACATGAAACATGTACCCAAATTTTTTTAATTTTTATCATACATAAATGTACCTAGTATATACTCTAATCATACCTCAGTCAAAATATTATTTTCTTCTAATACAGAGATAAAATTAATTTCATTGAGCTTTTTTATTGTTATTATGTTTAGTATGATTTTAAAATTAAGCTATGGTTTGTATGAAATTTAATATAATGATATTTAATTTTGATTTATATCTTTACTTTTGACATTAAATGTGAATTGTAGGTTGGATTGTAACAAACTAAATCATTTAACTCATTTTTGCATTACTCCAAATTAAAAATAAATATTTTTTACAAATGTACCCAGCCATACCCGTACCCATACCCTATTTTTTTTTAGATTTTACCATATCGCTGTACCCGTACCTGTACACATACTTCATATAGTATAGCAATTCCTGGCATGCATAACAGCATTTAAAAGATACAAAATGCAGTTATCTAGATGATATATCATATAACTTTAGATGTCTGTAAATTCCTATGAATTTATGTCTAAAGAAGTAATAAGTACAAATAACAGGTTTGCTAATCTAAAGGCAGCTTAAAATACATCTCACCACAGCCAAACATTGAGGGAACAGCCAATCATGCGGGCAATCTACTAGACAAAAAACACTGTCCGGAATTCCTGGAACTGCAACACAAATTTAAAGTGAAATAGAAATCAGTTTGCTAAAAAACATGCCTGCTTTATAATTACAAAAGCACAAAAAGTAATCAAACCTAATTTTGACAGATTTTTGTATATTTCTAGTTTTAACTGCCGTATGATGTACATCAGATCAGATAAGTAATAATACATGAGAATTCCATAAGGTTGAAATATAGAAAAATTGTGTTTTAAGGAATTTTCAGAACCCAATAAAGTGAAATGATACAGAATCACAGAACACATGAAGACAATGGCTAATAAATGAGCGTATTTGTCAAAAATGAGAGGATGGCATCAAAGACAAAATGTGAAGCAGAACTAAGGATGGCATCAAAGGAGGAAAGGGTATTGAGAGACTGAGGAATTTCAATACACATCCCTAATCATTCTAGAATACTCAAGAAACTCTCCACCATTGGATAGGAAGATTAGAGATCTTCCCACTACATCGCAATATAATAGGATGTCAAGGTTTAACTTGTTGCATGATCATGTCATTAGTAAATTTTTCTTTAGCAATTATGTCATTGCCATTATCCAGGTAATCGACATGTAGAGCAATTACAATTGTACAACAGATCCTTTTGATTCTTGACATAAGGGTCATAGTGGGAGTGACAAACAGATCTTTTCGTTTTCCGTATTTTTTTGTTTTCACTGAATTTTTTTTATATTTTAAGCATTTTTTTTTAACTTTTAGACACACCTAACATAAATACATTTAAAAAGTATAATATTTTATAAAAAAAAATCTTTAAAAAATTCACTAAATACCAAAAATATAAAATATATATATATATGAAAATTCAGTACATTTTTTGTATATTTATTAATTTTTAAAAATATTTTATTCTTTAGATACATCTGCATCTAAAAAAGTAAAAAAATTACTTAAAATTTTAAAAATATTCATTAGAAACAAAAAAACACGAAAAACAAAAAAACTCAATTATTAGAAAATTGAATTCAAAAAACTAAAACCAAACACACGGAATATGTCTGCATTCCACATATAGTGTAAAACTATAAGAAATGCCCTGAGAAGTACCAAATCAGATACAGGTCAACACAAGTACAGAACAGTTAACAGTTCAAAACGATACCAAGTTATTTTCTTAATTGAGGCAAAGGAGGAAAGATGGGAGGAGGAAGATACATCTATTTCTGGAAAGCAATATGGTCAACCACAGTTACCAATATCATATAAAAGGTGAATGTATTGAAAGAGACATTTTAACCAAGAACTAGGCATCAATCATTTAACCAAAAAAAAAGGAGGGGAGGGGGGAGACACTCACGGGTACCAAGTCCTCCCCAACCTCGGTCAATTATTCCCCTTTGTCCTGTATTCTTCAACGCCTCCAAAATAATCTCTGTAGTTTTCTTGGGATCTTCAAGAAGCTTAACAAGCATTAAGTAACATATTGAATTATAACCTCTCCAAAATTTCAATAAATAGAACACATAACATCTACCAACAGTATAGCCAAGACCTTGAACAAAAAGTTCACAGAAAATTCAGCAGACACATCTGTTATGTCAACACCAAACCCCATCACCACAATAAAATAAAACATCCAATAATTAATTCACAAAATGAAGCAAATATACTGTGCAATGAACTCCCCAATGAACAGATTGAAAGCGAGATGAGGCAAGAGATATGCAAGAAGTTATACTTCTTAATATTCACGTCATATTCATATAGCAAGAAAACAGTCCAGATTCACTGGAAAGGGAGATGATTCTGCAACACTAGAATCCATGACTGGGATACGATTAACGCCAAAATCTAATTACTTAATTGTCTTCAACTGCATGTATTTTTCATAAACAAATAAATTAATTCTATTCAATAGTTTTACCATTTTGATTTGCTTTCCTGCATGTTGAGATGAAGTAAAAAAAAAAAAAACATAGGAATTTGCTTTGTCTCAAGTCTTATTTATTTTTTTAAAATTTTCAAGTTCTTTAACTTTGTTTCTATAACATATGGCTCCCTTTCAAAATATTTATAATTTTTTTACTTTTTCATTTGATTTGATTCTAAATTTCAAATGACTTGAATTTGATAGCCCTCAAGCCAGTCTTACCAAAAATCCCAATTCACGAACCTTGATAAGCAGTCTTTCACTCAACTTGTGCCTCCAGCTACAGGCTGAAGTAGTTTACTCTTTAGCTTTCTTGATTTTACACCTTTGTGCAGTTAAATGAACAAATTATGAAAAAAAATGATAACCAAATTGCTGATACCTTGATTTTTTTTTTTTCCCCTCTTTATCTATTTGCTTCACTGCCTGCTTTAAAGTGTGACACAAATTTAATAGTGAACAAATTACATTCATAGAAATCCTTCATTTACTTTCAGTTCCTTGACCAGGATAGCTACTGAGCAATGACGCTCTAACTGAAGTATTCCACAGGTGGAAATACTGACTCAAAGTGGCTAAAATGGCATTCACTATGGAAGAAGCACAGAACACCATCCCAACCACGAATGCATCCTTTATGACTCCATTGCTAACACCAAATGACCTAAAACCCACTGCCACATGTATATAACTCATATGTAGTCCACCTCTATTGCAAATTCTGTGATTTCCAACTGATTAAACATTCAAAATACAATGCAATTTTCATTGCTAGACCCATTAAATGCATGCAAGAAGATCAAGGTTAGGCAAATCTAAACACAAATGATGCAATGATAAACTATTCAAAATGTCAAAATATTGTTAAGTTAGACAAAATGCTTTGAAGTTCAAATAATCTGGAGAAAATTATAAATTAACTCATTCATTTAAAGTAAAAAACACATTAGGTAGATGAAACTATTGTACTCGGTCATAACATGAAGGATTAAACCCTAATAATCCAATGATTGGTAGCCAAAAGAATAACTATACTAGCGAATACAAATTATATTTCTACATAGTTTTAAGGGGATCACCATACCATGCTCCCAAAACCAATATATATAGGTTGAGGTCCTTTTTTAATCCATCGAACAAAATCTTCAGGAGGTTGATAATTTAACCCAAGGTTTAGGAAACAATAACCACCAACATCAACCAGGGGGCCCCAATCTGC
The DNA here is from genome assembly GCA_025200525.1 of Camellia lanceoleosa. Taxonomy (NCBI): domain Eukaryota; kingdom Viridiplantae; phylum Streptophyta; class Magnoliopsida; order Ericales; family Theaceae; genus Camellia; species Camellia lanceoleosa. The sequence continues at coordinate 149,659,440 of CM045761.1, forward strand.
ACGTTAGTCAGATGAAATCAATCTTTTAGTTAGTTGTTACTATACAAATCATAGATATTTCTGTTCTGCATCAAAAAAAACGAAATCCCATGGAGTAAAAGGCTTGGATGTAGCAGTAGCTATGATGATCATATTGGGAACTAAAAAAATGTCTCTTTACATGACAAGATTTTAGCATCAATCACAAAATTGAGCAAATTTTTACCATCATTTAGAGTGCACGAGTTGCATTCGGAGAATGTAAAACATTATTAATATAGATTCATCACATAGGTTGTGTTTAGAGGACTCAAGAAGTGTCACTAAAGTGTAAGATAAGTGTCAGGAAAGTATCCAATATTTTGAATTAAATTTTCATTAAAACACGTAAAGAAGTGTCAAATGTGCTTTTAGGAGTGTCAGCAGTGTCGTGTCCAACTTGACACGCCTCCTTCATAGAAGTGTTTGTGCTTTTAGTCTAGAACAAATGCTATACTAGTAAATATAATATATAAACCCTAGCCGTATAGTCGGTATAGGGAAGCAATGTGAGTATATGTGGTGAACTGACAACAATAAAACAAGCCACGAATATGGAAGACAAGTAAGCTCCTTGAATCACCCAATACCACTCTATGGAAGCTAAATTAGAACCAAAGAGGTGCAAGTAAAATTATTGAGAAATGGAATAATGCCTAACCATCAAAAGATTCATTGACCAAGCATTCAGTAATAAGCTTGACATGCATCTGCCCATAACGATGCAAAGAAAACAGGCTAAGAAGACAGCTGTGTTATTATGTTTGATGTCGATCATTTGCGGTGGGCACAATAGGATGAGGATTTTTGAGGAGGTGGAGCAACCTCTGTTTGGAATAAAAAGAGGAATGTTTCCCCATCTCTTGATGATATTTATAATTTCAGTGACTTTTGGGGGAGGAGTTTCTGTATAGCAGATTTTTCTTTTGGTGTTTTGTTCTCTAGTTGTATGTGGGTGTAAGTTTCTGAATAAATCTATATATTCAAATTGTGTATGATGCAAAGAGTACAACCGATATATATAGTAATCCTAGACCTAATCTAAAATAGGAAATAAGAATCACCCTATACAATCAAGCTAAAATATACAATCAATCTAATATATTTTCATAATTAACATAATATTCTCACACCCCCGCTCAAACTCAAGTTGTTTTAGCAGAAAACACTAAGAATTTACCCAGAAGAAACTGAAATCGAGCAGTGGTGTGAGTTTTGATAAAAAAAATCAGCAAGTTGCAATGCCAAAGAGACGAAAGGAAACAAGATGGAGCCGGACTGCAGATGCTGACGAACAAAAAGACAATCAATTTCAATGTGATTTGTCTGCTTATGGAAGACAGTGTTATGGGCAATCTCAATAGCACTGCGGTTCTCACAATAAAGGGAGATCGGACAAGACTAAGGGACACGCAAATCAGTCAAGAGACAACGAAACCAAACAATCTCAGCATTGGCATGAGCCATAGCACGATACTCAGTCTCAGCAGTGGAACGTGCAACAACAGTCTATTTCTTGCTCTTCCAAGAAATCAAGGAATTACCAAGAAACATGCAGATGCCAAAGTGGACTTACGACCAGTGATATCACCAACCCAATCAGAATCAGCATAATTCACCAAGTCCAAAGAGGAAGTAGAAGACAAGAGTAAATCCTAAAATATAGTATCTCGAAGATAGCGAAGAATCCGAACCAAAGCAGCCCAATGTATAGAACGAGGTGCAGAAATGAATTGACTAACTGCAGGAACAGCATAGGCAAGATCAAGGTGAGTAACCGTCAAATAGACTAAGCAGCTCACAAACTCTCGATATAAAGTAGGATCCGGAGGAACACCATCGAGAGTAAGCTCAATGGGCAGCAATCTTAGTGTCGAGAAGACCAAAGACGGTGAATAATTTCATTAACATACTTGGTGCGAGATAAAAAGTAGCTTAGGAGAAGAAGCTACCTCAATACTAAGAAAGTATCACAAGGGCCCAAATCCTTCATTTCAAAGGTGCAAAGAGATCTTTGTGACCTTAGAAATAGCAGAAGAATCAGAGCCAGTAATAATCATATCATCCACATACAGCAATAGGGCAACAAAACCAGCAGAGGTGTGGAGGAAAAACAAAGCAGAGTCTTGGGCAGAAAGATAAAACCCAAGCTCAATAACAGCAGTCTGAAAGATATCATACCAAGCACGAGGAGATTGCTTCAGACCATACATAGCACGCCAAAGACGACAAACCTGTCCAGAGTAATGAGAAAGGCCAAGGGAAAAATGCATGTAAACCTCCTCAGCGAGATGACCATTAAGAAAAGCATTCTTAACATTCATCTGATAAAGAAGCCAATAACAAAAACAAAAACAAAAACAACAGACATCAAAGTACGGACAGTAGTCATCTTGGCAACAGGAGCAAAGGTCTCCTCATAATCAATACCATACTCCTGTGAAAATCCCTTAACAACTAGGCGAGCCTTGCAGTGCTCAAGAGAACCATTAGAATGAGTCTTGACTTTGTAGACTCATTTGCAGCCAACCAGATTCTTACCAACAGGCAAAGAAATCAACTCTCAAGTACTAGTTTTCTGCAAAGCAGACAACTCATCTTTCATAACTTGAATCCAACAAGGATCCTGACAGGCCTCCTTGTAAAACTGAGGTTCCGAAAAAGAGTGAATAGCAGACAAAAACGTACAGTATGAAGAAGAAAAACATGTTTTGGCAAAATCAAATTTGACTACATGTTTAGCAAGATCAAAGTTGTCAGAAGCAGGAGGATCAGTAGCAAGGGCGGAGAAAACTGGTGGAGGGAGAGCCTTGAGACGAGAATAGACTAACACCGGAGGAGAAGGAGAAGGAGAAGGAGAAGGAGAGCAGGACTCATAGGGATCGATGGATAAAGACTCATTAAGAGGGGTGGTACAAGAAGAGGGAATAAACTTATGGGGAGCAATGAGATGTACTCATCAAGAGGGACCTCAGAAGGAAATGGATTAATATGAACCAAATCCTTTTTTGGAAACTGGGGCTGTGAGAGGAGGAAGCTGAAAGTAAGGTAGACGTTCGAGAAAAGGCAACATGGCAGGAGACATAAAAGCGATGGGAAACAGGGTTATAACAGCGATAACCTTTTTGAGTGAGACTGTAACCCAAAAAGACACATAGGACAGATCGGGCACTAAGTTTGGTCCCATCTTTATGAGGTAAAAGGACAAAACAAGCAAACTCAAACACACAAAGGTGAGTAATCGAGAAGTTGAAAACAAAACCTTATAAGAAGACCAACCAAAAAGAAGGAGGTAGGCATGTGGTTGAGAAGAAAAGTAAGAAGAATTGCCTTGTCCCAAAAGCAGGCGGAGAGGAGAGACCTAGCTGTCTCAAGGAAATAACGGTATTTATGCTCAGCTTAACCATTTTAGGCAGGTGTATTAGTACATGATGTTTGGTGAGTGGTACCTAAATTGGCCAAATATTCACAAAACTCAATTTTAAAGTATTCCTCGCCCAAGTCAGACCGCAACAATTTAATAGTAGACCCAAATTGTGTAGTAACCATAGACTGGAAAGTACAGTATATCTGGTAGAAGTCAGACTTATGAGTCATAAAATAAACCCAAGTGTAATCGGTACAGTCATCAACAAATGAAACATAGTATGTAGAACCCCCTTTAGTGAGAACAGGAGAAGAATCCAAGACATCAGTATAAACTAAAGAAAATGGTCTATCAGATATAGAGGTACTTTTACGGAAAGGTAAGGTTGTCATTTTTGCAAGTTTACAACCCCGACACTCGGTAAGTGCACTAGGAGAAATTTTACCCAATATACGGTGAGCTAAAGACATGGCGGTCAGCAGACAAATGCCCTAATGAATGCCACAAATAGAAAGGACTTGACAAAGAATCTAACTGAAAAAAGGAAAAAACAGTCAGAGAGGTAGTCATAGGCAGATATAAGCTCTCCACCACATAGAGGTCTCCAGCTCTACAACCAGTCCCAATCTGCAGCTTGAACATCCAATCCAGCACAGAACAAATAGAAGAAGAAAAAATAACATCAAAACCGGAGGTATCAAGCTGACTGATAGATAATAAATTGACAGATAACTGAGGAACATTCAAGACAGATGAAATAGAAGCAATGAGACATAGCGAGCGGTAAGCCAGACCACGGATATATGACATATCAGACCCATTAGCAGCATTAACAATAATAGGAAACGAAGGAGAAGTACAATTTTGAAGAAAGGAGAGATGGGGAATCATATGATGAGAGGCACCAGAGTCAAAAATCCAGACAGACAAAAAAATACCTGAAGAAGATCCAAGCAAATCTCAATGAAAAGAGAAAACAATGAAGACAGATGAGGATGGTTGGGAAGTAGACAGTATATACTGAAACTGACTAATTTGAGCACTCAAGAAAGCCAAATCAAGATCAGGAGCCGAAGCAAATGCAATATAAGCAATAGGAGGAGCCTGGAATTGGTTCTAAGATTGCTAAGCGGATTCAGGCAAACATCCCTTTTTGGGACAATGGTACTTCCAATGGCCCCGCTGATGGCAAAAGGCGCACTCATCAAAAGTCAAAGACATCACAAATGGAAAGCTCAGGGGTTCAAATTGTAATAACGCACAACCAGAACTAGATGGGTCAAATTGTAATAAGCAACAAATTATCCACAGAACCTACAAACTGCAAAGGTCCTAAATGAAAGATATCATAATCAAATGGGGTCAAAATATAATAACCAGAATTTTGACCTAGAGACCACAAATATACCCAAGTCAGATGAAGACACCAAACTAGAAGCACCAGAGAGAGACTAAACACAACTATCCTAAGTCAAATGAAACACCGAAGCAGAGAACTAGAGGGAGACTGAAGCTGATCGAGAGAAGCAAGGCAGCTATAATTTCAGAGGAGTGGCGATCATGAACGAAAGTTGGAAAAGAGAAAGAGATCGCTACCTACCACGATCGTGATTTCGGAGAGAGAGAGAGACAGGCCGTGACCATGGCTGCGATTTCAAAGGAAGGTCGCGTCTAATGGCCACGAACCAGAGGCTGAAACAAAAAGGTTGATTTGAACTTTGACGAGGACTTGAGCTAGAGAACTCGATCAAGCCAGAAATCAAAACTAGAGATGATTTCGGGCCACAGAGAGAGAACTTCGAAACAAAGGCAGAATCTTGAACTAGAGAAAACTTCAAATTAATCAAAGGTGAGAACTAGGATTTCGGACATAGCTCTAACACCATGTAAGTTTCTGAATAAATCTGTATATTCAAATTGTGTATGATGCAAAGAGTACAACCGATATACATAGTAATCCTAGACCTAATCTAAAATAGGAAATAAAAATAACCGTATACAATCAATCTAATATCCACACAATCAATCTAATATATTTCTGTAATTAACATAATATTCTCACAGGTGGCACCCACTCCTGCCTTGTTAATAAGACTTGTCAAAAAAGAAGATAGTTATGCAAGTAAATAACTGCATTAGAAATACAAAAAATTAGACAACACTGGAGGATGTCCTTGAGGCATTACAGAAGAAATGGACAATAACAAAGATGATCTGGCTTTGGCAAATATCATCCTTCGGCATTAGAAGAAATGAACAATATCATCCTTACCACTTGGCTTTGGCACAACATGGGGACTCCACATATAGGCTGTTGGCAAATAAGATACCGACCCATGGTACCAACTGAAGTATGCAATAGGAGCAAGCTTCAACTTCTTTGTCCTTAAGGCAATAATATATCCCTTATGCCCCACATATCAGTAAATCAACAACTATATATGATAGCTGGACCCAGCAAGAAAAAATTAGAGAATAATTTCATTGACAAAAAATTTAAGTCAAAAGCTCTTAAATTGGGAAATCAAATGCAGAACAAAGTATCAGACAAGAACATACCCAATAACCAGCCCTTTGGGGTACACGTATCAATGGGTGGGGAAATTCATTTGTTGGCCTGCCTATTGAAAAAGGATGTAAGAGGCCATTGTCTAATGAAATAAAAAAAAAATAAGGAACAGAAAAAATGTTTGACACAATCTAACCAATGGTTGGAATTAAAATCACATGACTTTCAAGATCAATAAGCGCACATTGGCTCGGCACTGTGCATTTGTTTTTCATTTTAAAATGCCAATATTACAATATTGGGACACATTGCATATTCTAGGAAATGTGCAAGTGCACACAAGTATCCTTTCTCCTGCTTTCCATATTTCCATGCTGAGGAGGTAGGTAAAATCATCAGTCAGTCCTAGCAGAAAGTACAAACAGTTGAACCCTAGACATCTTGTCACAAGCGAAGAATTCTACAAGCTGTGGTGCAGAAAATAACCTAAATAAATTATCCTAAATTTTGGAGAAAGAAAAATTTTGCCTACAGCTAATGGTGTTGTCTTTGGACTTTCTGCTAAAACAATTTTTTAGTAGGATTTGGTAAATATAAGACCATGACCGATAACCTGAGAGAAGTACAGACACAGATACGACAAATGTATGTCAAGATGTTAGATACAATAAATGGATGTCAAGATGTTTCGTATTTGAGATTAAGAAGTGTAATAGATCCTTCAGCTAGAGATCATGGGTTGAGATTTGAATTTCAGAATCAATATCTCATTAATTTAGATAGTATGTTGATGATTAATTTAGCAGTTGTTTACAAATTTATTGAGTCCTCTATTTCAGATTATCTTTTATTTTATTTATTTATCTTTTTTTATTGGCAGTGGGGTGTCGGAATCAAAGCCCGACTAATCCCCAGGGGTGCACAGCCCTCGGCAAGAAGTTTCCACAAGTGCACCACGGTTAATTAAAAGGTTTTGCCCCAGTCCAATGGCTCAAAGTTTGTTAGCACCTAAGAGGCCCCCAAGACCTTGCCACCAGGCCAACCCCTTGACAGAAGGGTATTACTGGCCGATCATCTTCACAACCCTTACCATGTGCGGTTGGGGACATAACATATAACACATTAAACATCCAAAATTTTCCTCATTATGTTGGAGCAAATAAAACAAAAGTTCCCCAAGTAAATTAAGCCTGCACCAGTTACCAAGCAAAAAACAACTTCAGACCGTAACAATGAGCTCAGTTCTCATTAACAAACTATAAATGTCATCCAAAACAAAAATAAACATAAAAAAAAAAAAGAAGGCCAGATTTCCTTTCAAAGTGGTAAAATATATTTCTTGTAACATTACACTAAAAAACATGGAAAAATCACAAACATTACAGAATTCAAAGACAAAATTTTTAACTAATACTCACGTCCAAGGAATTGTGAAGAAAATGTGGAGGGGTACACCAAGAGCTTCAGCAACATGTGCATGTCCTGCAAGCCAGAAGGACATATTAAATGCTTGGAGTACACTAATCAGGAAAAGATATTTAGTGCTTATGAAATTTACTAAACTTTTTAGTCCTTATGAAACTTATTTAACTTCTTATCATTATCAGTTATCTAACAAAATAAAAGTTAAGCCTTCCTTTAGTCATTATTAGCACTGAGTGCTTCTATTTTAGCTGTAAATATTTGGGAATTTTTATAATAGGCACTAGAGCTTTTGGTTCCCATTTCTTTTCCAAGTTATGAACATAGAAAATGAATATTTTGTTATTAACTTCATATGATATACAAAATAAGTGTATTTATTTCTTGTCATGTCCCTATTGTGCTCATGCCTAATTATTTGAAAATAGCCTCGTTAACGTGTCTATATCATAATGTATCCATGTCCATACATCTTAAACATTGACACAGCCAAAAATCTATACAACCAACTTTCAAAATTTTGGTTTTGGTTTTAGTTCACTATTTTCCTCCGGGTAACAAGCTGCTTGCATTTCTTCAAGGACACACTGGCAATGACCTTTAGAGGGGGAGGGCACAACTCACACTTAAGACTCCCAGTTCCCAAGACAGGAATCCTACATATCTTGTCCACCCCTCAGGATTAGCTAAACTTACTATTTTTATTAAATATATAAAAAGTTGGCAGAAATAATATTTTAAGAAGGAAGAAAATAAATAATGAGGCATTACAAATTCAATTTGTCTGAACTCACCATAGGCAGGCGGATTTGCAATAATTGCCTGAGCTCTAAAAGGCTGACCAGTTTCTATATCTGGTCCAGTACATGCTGAAGAAGAGATTCAATAATGGCCTTTATTTGCTTTCTATGCATCAAAATTTCTCCTGGTGCAGACGGAATTAAACCTTTATTCTTGGCCATATCTAAAATTGTGTCAAAAAAAAAAGAGAGAGAGAGAGAGAGAGAGAGAGAAAAGAAAAGCACAGCTTAGTTCGTCTAAAGTATTGACGGTATCAAACATGTTTAATACATTCTAGAAACAGGTTGAGAATTGGCAGTATGAAGTCTAATCTAAAGAGGTTGAAATCTCAAGATTGCAGTAAGAGATGCATTTAATGGCATATTATTGGCTTGAACAAATCATTGGTCATAAAGAACTAAGCTCTACATACATCAAAACCAAATTAAAAACAAATAAATAAGAAATAATGCTACAATGCATTTCTCTGCAGGTTCCTAAAGGTTAGCATAAGATTAAAAACTAACTAATCCAAGTAAAACAAAATATGGGGCCTAGAATAGAAAGTGGCAACTGAAAAAGGTAATGCATATTAAGAAAATAAATTGGAAAAAAATGGAAGTCAAGGACATCTTACATCTTGCCAAAGCCCGAGAATCACCGCCCAAAGGGTAAAAGTCTATTCCAGCTGACTTTACAAAAGTGGAGAAGTTAACATGAGTTGCCAACCTAACATGATGACCAAACTCCTGCAGGTAAACACAGAATCAATTTACATCAAAACAAACACTAGCGTTAAAATATATATATGTTTAACAACAATAATGAAAAATACTGGTAATAGTATCTTCCTCCGTAAAAAAAAAGTGGAGGATACATGAGATTAACCCAAGTACCTGATTTTTACCCTGCAGAATGTAAAATAAGACATTTATTAAATACAGTACTAAGATTAGGCATTAAAGCCACATAATACAAGTTTACACCATTTTTCTTCCTTTCTCTGCTTCTTGTTGCCCCCTACTTGTTTTAAATACTGAGATATACTCAACTGGGGCTTCAAACTTTTAAGATTCAGGCTTGATTTTGCCATCTGTGATTATGGTTCTTCTTGGTGCTGATGTTGGTTGCTTCAGATAAACATAACTAGTTGATTTAAGGTACTTTTCTTCATTTTTGTGGTGATTTATTGTTATACCATGGGTGGGAGTTACAAAGATCCTCCATGCCATTCTTTTGGGAGGGACCAGTGAAAATCAACAAACTATGTTATTTGTACTATCATTGAACCAACAAATACAACCCATTGTTTGCTTTTTCTTATGAATTACATATTGCACTTGAGTCAAACATACCTGAAGCCTCTTTGCCTGGCCAAAAAAGGCTGAACATCGCCTCTTGTCCCAACCACAACCATAGCAATTTTCAATTTTGGAACTGATTTATTAAATTGGTGACGTGGTCAATATTACAAGGTGGACCTTCAACAGACTTAGGTTCTGACAGTTTCGAAGCAACAGGTGCACTCTTAGATAGATCAACCTCCAATGTACTGTCATTTTGAATCTTTACCAGGTTCACAATGAAATTTTCCTGAGAACAAACATAAGAAGGAAAAAAATAGTAAAAACTTAATATAATAATACACTAAAGTAACAGGACTTCTACGGGAGGACAGAAGGGAAAAACATGACTAATAAGTTTCTCAAGTAACTACTTGACATAAAGCATAGCTTAAAGCATATTTACAAGATATAACAGACAATAAAATCACATCAACTAATCAGCATTCAACCAATAAAGAGAAAACAACATATCTAGAAATGAATCAGCTTTTACACATGAATAACATGTGCTCCTCTCTTCCTTCCAAGGTACCAGTGATGACACAATATGACATGGGTATCAGATTTGTGTCCAAACCTTAATACCCAAATCTGGTACCTGAAACCTACATTTGATCATGGAAAAAGAAAAAGAAGTTGTGCTTCTCACGTGTGTAGGAAATAAAAATTCCTTTTTCGCATTGAATTCATCTAATGTCAAGTATACTTTTAAATAATAGCAGCATACTACACTACAGTTTAATGCACAATCAATGTATTTGAATGTGGAGGAAATGCACACATGTACAATACCCAACTTTTTTAATATTTTTTTGAAAATTTGTGAGAGAGATTAGGAAAGAGAGATTATGAAATGTTTTTTATTAAATAAATAAATCAGTCAATAGTTTTTTAATCTATTTTGTAAATTAAAAATCAATAATTTTAGAAAATTGATTAATTTGTCCCATTAAGTGATTTAAAATTTTGATAGATATACATAAAAAAATACATAATTATATTATTAAATCATAATTCAAATTTAGATGTTATATCTTTTTGAGATCTATAGCTAAATTCTTATATTTTTTATTTTTGTGTGTAACCATAATTTATGGGAGAAATTGAAAAGGATGTTGTAATAATTATGAGAGAAGTTAAAAGGGATTGTAGGTTGGGAAAAGTCAATAAATGCTGAGATTGGGTTAAGAGAAGTCAATAAATGCTGAGGTTTTTTTTTTTTTAAATCAAAAAATTAGAAAATTAGGATTAGGAGATTGGAGCTCTCATAGGCCTTGGGGTTAAAAACCCCTTTTGCTTAATATATAGTATAGATGCATCCTAAGGCTTCAAGTTTGGGAGAAATAATGATGATGATAAGAAATATTATAGTCATGAACCGTAAATTATGTGCATCCTAAGGCTTTGAGTTTGGATACATATTCATACATCCTAACAACTAGACACACACCCTCACATGATACTCATACTAAGCCCATGTACCATATATCATGAAATAATGATGAGAAATATTTATAATAGCATAATTCTTGCTCCAGAACCAATAGCTAAGTGGTCCAAAATATCATACCACTAAATAGCAACATCTACAATAAACTCATCAAGAGATAGCAAAAACATTAGGAATCAACAAACAATAAAATAATTCCATCCATGCTTGTTTAATTAGGGATTTAAACATGTCATGACACCTTTGAGTAAAAAAAAACATTAAAATGTGTAATCTTCCATTGAACAGGTCATTGCCAACTTCATGTTATGTAGGTTCAACGCTGACCTAACCTGATTATTTATCGTGTCGTCATGTAGTGTCAAAAATCAGGTTCATGTCAAAAATGGCTAACCTAGCCCACTAAGTTCATGTACGGTTAACGTGTCACATTGGAAATTCTCACCCTAATGTTTATGATATACATATGTATTTGTAAAGCATTGTTGATTGTTTTTATGTATTTGGGTAGAGATGTGAATATAGAATGCATAAGCAGTTGAATACTTCAATAGATGCAGTCAATGTTATGATATTCACCTCTCTCAAGGTCTGACAGTCTATCCATAAAGAGATTTTTGTGAGAGCCCTCAGGTGCAGTGATGCAATGGTCCAAACCTTTAAGAAAATTAATACCACAATATCAGCGAACACATAAAAACAACAATATAGCCCTAAAGAAAGAGAACAGTTCTAAACCACCTAGAAGTGGTTCAAGATATCAAACCATAACTAAAGTCAGGTGCTCAGATATAAATCTGTGGCACTGAAACAAATGAGTCATAACATTTTGAGGCTACACGAAGTTTGAATTTTTATTCACTAATACATGAATTTTTTTTTTCTTAGGATGTTACTTTTGGTTGTCAAGCGTCAAAGCCATTTTATTTTATTTTATTTTTGATAAATTCAAGTGTTAAAGCCATTTGATTTCAATGTATTGTAAATTGAATATAGTGGTGGTGGTGGATTGAAGACGGCAGTGTTTGACACAGTGGATGGGAGGAAGACAGTGTAATGGTAGGCGGGTATAAAAGTCTTTTTATATTATCCGTTCATAGTGTTAACTGTGCACTTTAATCTCAAACCATAAACTTTGCAGATTTTTAAATGATAGGGTCAAAGAAGATTTCGCTCAACTTTCCAGACAGTTTAGAGAGTTTATCTATTACTTGTGGGAATGGGATAGCGAAAAGATTAGGTGAGCATGGTCCGGATTGAACCGGATTGTGGTAAAATCAGAACCAATCCGTTATCTACGGTTTCTGAAAAATTAGAACCAAGCCAATCCGTTTAAATCATAGAATCAAGCCGAACCAATCCATTTAAATACGGATTGGATTGGTTTAGGATTACGGATTCACATAATTAAATAACAAAAATATATATAAAACTTTAATTTTATAAAAATATAAACATAGCGTTATATTAGTTCCACAATAGCAACATCTTTTTTTATAATAGCGGCATACTGTTCTAAAATTTAAATAACCATAAGAAAACTAGTTTCAGTATAAGTATTTAGACCATTACAAATTAAAACTAAAAACTAACAAACAAAAGTAATAAAAGAAGATATTATACGGTTTTAGGTTTGAGTTTAGATTTTATATAGAATTAAAAGAAGATACTATGGGGGAGGATATATAATAAAAATATAGACTATTTGTATACGGTTCGGATTGGTTCCAATCCGGAACCGTGGGTTCAATTGGAGAACCAATCCATAGATCATGGATTTTAATTCTTCAATCCGAACCGAATCTAATTCAAAAACCAATCCAAACCTATCGGTTGAATGGACTGGATCAATGATTTCACGATTACTTGCTCGGCCTTAGAAAAGATCTAGCACACTTATTTTGAAGGTGAATTTCAATATGAAGAAAGTGCTATAACTATTTGGATTGCTAAGCTTAATGTTAGATCTCCAAATTCATAAATGAGAAAATATATATAGATATATAAAAATAAAATAAATCAAACAAAAGATTGCATGTACCAACCCTCCCAAATCCGAGGTGAACAAGTATCCTC